>PVLC010012499.1:24301-44201 GCA_004027655.1 Graphiurus murinus
TTAGGGCAGGGGGTATAGCTCGGAGGCAGAATGCCTCTGAGTTCAATCCCCAGTACTGCAAAAAAAAAAAAAAAAAAGAAAAAAAGAAAAAGAAAAAAAAAAGAATCAGGGCCTGGCCCCTAGTGGGGCTTCACAGGTTGGCCCTGGGTGGCTGTTTAACCTGGGGTAGGTCACAGCCCCTCCTGGGAACTCCACTGCCTTGTCTGCTAAAGGTCTATCTTCCCATTTAAATCCTCACCCCGTCTGTATCAGTTATGTGCTGCTGTGTAACAAATACCACCAAGACCTAAGGACGAGGACGGGGGGGGGGGGGCATCACACACCTAATGACCACGACCCACCTGAGCAGGTGGCCAAGGGGGAGAGTCTGGAAGGGCCGCCGGCAGCCCTGGAGCCCACCCTGGGCAGGTCAGAGCGGCCAGGTGACCCAGGCCACCGTGGAGACAGGAAGGACGGGGAGTCCAAGCAACAGCCCTGGGGCCTCACTCTACAGAGAAGGAATCAGGAAAAGATGGCCATGGCAGAGGCAGCCAGGGCGGGAAGGGAGGGAGCTTATAGCTTTCCGCCCCTCCCAACCTCTCCTCCAGCATCCCGGGCTGAGAACGGTCAGACCTGACCCAATTTGGCCACACCCTGCCCTCGCCTTCTAATCCACCAGCACGCCCCTCCTCGGTCAAAGCCTCCACGGGTCCCCACAGACTGTGGAGGGGACCCGACTTCTCCGTAGGGAATCGAGGCCCTCCAGACTTCTGCAGGCCACTTGGGTGCCCCGGGTCCAGGCACCCCGACCCACACCGGATCCTGGGCGCCCCAAGCCGTTCACCGCCTAGGCATGGCCAGGCCTTCTTCTGCACTCGTCCCCTATTCTGCCCACTGAGCAACACTTTCTCCAGGAAGCCTTCCCTGACTTCCCCAAGGAGACCAAGCTTGCCCACTTACTGCGGACACAAGTATTCACATGAATACCAACCGAGGCTTCCTGCCTGCTTACCTGGAACTGAGTACTGTCCTGGACCTTTAAGGGCTCGAAGGCATACGGTCACACTGCAAAAAGCCCCTGCGCCTGCAGTCCTAGGAAGAATGAGGTACTCTTCCAGTCAGCAGCGCTGGTGGCCCCCAAGGTGGGGTGAGTCTGTCCCTCTGCCTGCCTCTGAGCGGTGCTCAGGAGGGGTAAAATACTGGCCAGGAAGGCAGAGACTCGGCCACAGCCATTTCTGGGTGCTGTCTCGGAGCCCCCCTTTTAGCAATGAAGTGGGATGAACAGCTCTAAATGTGGGATCCTGTGGGTGTGGGCCGAGGTTTGCCTACAGAGATGGTCAATGCACCCCTCTCTCTCTTTCCCTTAACGGCTTTGGGGGGCCTTCTGCCCCTTCACTAACAGCGCTACTCAGCGCTGAGCTTTTCCACGCACCATGCATGCAAGCATCGGGTCTTTGCGAAACCCTGTCATGACCAGCGAGGAAAAACAGGACGGTGGTCCTCCTCTTGCAGTCCACCTCCCCGGCGAGGGAGGCGCTGGGGTGGAAGCCCAGGTCTTGGGGGCCTGACAGAGTGCCGGGGTTAGAGGAGCGGGGGTAGGGACACTGCACACCCTACTTAGCTCTGCTCACCACCCACTTACCTGGCTACAGGGAGGAAATATCCCAGGTAACCTGGGAGCTGTCACCGGCCCTCTGGTCTTCCCCCATCTTTGGGCAGCAGGAAGTCCCTGTTGCCTGGCAACCCAGGCCCAGTGCATCTTGGGAGGGGAGGAGAGAAGAGCCCTGCGCACACACTGGGGAGGGCTGGCCCTCTGCACACATGTGCACTCGAGGGCAGGCAGTTCTGGGGGAAATGGCAGCCTGGGCCTTGCTCCCACCCCTCCTCCCTGCAGCCCCTCCGGCCGGCAGCGTGCTGGTCTCTAGGTAGGCTGGAAGTGGTACTGGCTTACCACCATACCCAGGGATGGGACAGAATTCCAGAACCAGAGTTAGAGCGCCATTGGGCACACATATACAGAAAACCAGAGATGGCAGCCAGGGGCGGAATCGGGGGCTCCAGGGCCCTGAAATCTCCAGGCCGAGAGGGACGATCTGGCTCGGGAAAGATGATCCCACAGCAGGTGGGAAGCAGTCATTGTTGGTTAACTAGTTCCTCCGTCCTTGGTAACTAGTTCTCATCTAGGGCAATGAACCGAGAGCCGACCATAGACTAACTCCCTTCAAACCACCCACATAAAAATCCTGTGTAAGAACAGAGTGCCCGGCTGCCATGCCAGCACCGGAGGCCCCCCCAGAGACCCCGCCTCCTTCCCGAAGGCTCTGTAGCCCTCCCCAGCTCAGGGCCCCAACCTGCTTGCTGCCACCCCTGCCGGTTCTGCTTCAGCAAGGAGCTGAAGTGAGTCCCTTATGGCAGAGCTTGCGTCCTCGAAGCCCCAAGTGTTTTCTTCTGTCCCCTCCTCCTTGCGCCTGGACCTGAGCTGACTTTGAGGTACAAGGCCCAACAGTTCAGTGTTCTTCAGTGACCTGGGACCAAATTCTAATTCTCTGTGTGTGTGTGTGTGTGTGTGTGTGTGTGTTACTGGGGATCGAACCCAGGGACATTTTATCTCTGAGCTACATTCCCTTCCCCCAGCCCTATTTTTTTTTTTTTTTAATTTTGAGACAGGGTCTTGTTAAGTTAGTGCACACTGGCCTGGAACCTACAGTCCTCCCGTTTCAGTCTCCTAAGCACTACGATGGCAGGTGTGTGCCACCATGCCCAGCTCTGAACTCTTAATTTGGCCAGCAGTGAATCCTTGGGCAGGGGTAATTCTCTCCAAGCCTCTAGCCCCCGATCTGCAAATGGGGTAATCCCCCGTCGTCGTCACAGGGTGATGGCTGGGAAAATTCTAGGTACTCCCCGGGGAACCTGGGGCAAAGTGGTGTTCAAGAGATCTCGCCGAGGCTAACTTAAGGGAGGGCACAGACTGCTCTCTCTTTTATGCATTTCACTTTAATGGCTCTATTCTGTCATCTGCATCCTCCAGGACCCGGCCTGTCCCTTGAGCGTGTCACCCCTGGGACCAGGTGGCGCTGGGCCAAGACATGTGGTCCAGTTACCTGGGTTCCCGCTGGTTTGGTTACCAAGACAGCAGGATAAATATGTTTTTCTACTAAAAATAAACCACTTAAAGTGATTAAAAAAAAAAAAAGAAGTATTCACAGCAGTGAAAATTTTACTTTTTAGAAAAGATCCTACTTAGTTGGGGGCAAAAGTTAGAGAAACAGTGAAAGGAATTTGAAATTTGAAGCCGCTGGATATAATAAAGATCCTCCTTTCTTGCTCTTAGGAGTGGATCTTCATCCTTCTCTTGTTCCAGGAAACAAAGACCAGCTTGCCATTCCCAGTCCCCTTGGGGCTCCCAGTCCCCAAACCCTGCCTGGAGCCCCATTTCCCAGCAGCCTGTCTTTCTGGCTCTAACAAAGGCGCTGCCCATCTCGGGGCGTGCCTGGGACTTCTCCCTGGCAACCTCCACCCACAGCTCCACCATCTCCTCTCCATGGTAAGAAAGGGAAAAGGATCACAGGCAGACAGCTGAGAAATGGCCAGCTTCATTCAGCCGGTAGCCCGCCCCGATGTTTATGGATTCGGCAGTTCTACCTAACCTGCTCTCTCGGCTTCCTCGACGGTTCTGACCAACGATTTCTCTCAATTATTTACACTGAAACCAGGCAGCCCAGCACGTTGAGCAATGGTGGAAGACTCCAGGCTCACGTGATACCATCTCTGGGGGGCCTCTGCCGCAAGTCCACAATGCCAGAAAAACTATAATGATAAAAACTCATGGAGCTGGGCGTGGTGGCGCACGCTTGTCATCCCAGCATTTGGGAGGCTGAGACCGGAGGATCCGGGTTCACGGCCAGCCTCAGCTACCTAGTGAGGCACTCCGCAACTTAGTGAGACCCTGTTTCAAAATAAAGAATAAAAAATAGGGCTGGGGGTGTAGCTCGGAGGTAGAAGCCCCTGGGTTCCATCCCCAGCACCGCAAAAACAAAACAAAACAAGAATCTCATGGACTGACTTCAGGGACGTAGTAAGGGAGAAAAGGAGAATGAAGTTGTTTTGTTATATTTTACCATGATTCGCTGTGATCTGGGGACCGCCAATAGTAACAATGATCTTATCATGCAAAAGGTGGTAATTCCTATTAATTCTCAGCCAGGACATTTTCTCACAGTTTCCTTTCTTTCTACGGGTAAGTTTTCTTGTATCTGTCGTCAGTATTGAGGCTGCCAATTCTCTGTGATGCTAAATCCAGATTAATTCTCATGGCTCTGATTTGGATACAGATTGCCCCCTAAGGTTCAATGGTGGAGAGTTGGTCCTCGGTGTGGTGATGGGCCCTTTAAGAGGTGGGGTCTAGGAGGAAGTTCTTAGATCAGTTGAAGGTGTGTCCTTGGAAGGGATTCTGGGACCCCAGCCTCTCCAGCTTCCTGTTTTGTGATGCGACACCTTCCTCCTGCAAATAATTCCTCCCACGACCATAATGCCATCCATCATCTGCTCTAAGGTCCTTACCCGAGCCGAACAACGCCAGCACCATGCCCCTGACTCTCCAGAACTATGAGCTAAACAAACCTCTTTTCTTTATAAAGCTAGCCTGCCTCTGGCACTTCATTATAACAGAAAATGGATTGGTACACTTGTCTTGGTTTCTGCGTGACTCTCTCCCATACGCCTCTTTAAGCAAATAAGAAGCAAAGGTTCTGGGTCTATGCCCATCATCCAAGACGCCCCCCTCTCATGCAAGCAAGTGAGAAAGGGAGAAAAATGGTGGTGGGGGTCGATGCAGAAAACAAGACAGAGAAGGCAAGGCACAGAGCAGTTTGGTTATTTACTTCAGGTCTCTGGGCGAGCTCTGGCAGGATCGGGTCTAGTACGTCCCTTCCCACCTCTGGTGGCCTGGAAGCTTTCCTCTATTTCTTCATCGATATAGGGAAAGGGAGTTCCCAGAGAACTTCAAGATCTTGAGATGAACTGTGATTCGGGTCTGACCAAGACCCAAGTGTCTGACAGAGTCTCAAGTGCCCCTTGGAGGATCTTCTGGCTTAAGAAAGCAGCAGGTGCCAGGATGAAGGAACCCTATCTCAAACCACAGCCACTCTCTTCACTTTTAATCTACTGATGGGCCATCGGCAAATCTCACACACGGAGGATAACATCCTCATTTTCTTTTTTTTTTTTTTTGCGGTACTGGGGATTGAACTCAGGGACATTCTACCTCCACGCTATACCCCCAGCCCTATTTTTTATTCTTTATTTTGAAACAGGGTCTCACTAAGTTGCGGAGTGCCTCACTAGGTAGCTGAGGCTGGCCTCGAACCCGGATCCTCTGGTCTCAGCCTCCCAAATGCTGGGATTACAAGCGTGCGCCACCACGCCCGGCACATCCTCATTTTCAAATCAAGACATTGGGTGAGTGCAAACTGCCCGCAGAGCAGATGGGGGCGGGGTGGGGGGATGGGGAGAAGGAAGGATGACTAACACCGGTCCTCTGAAGGTGCTAATGGCCATTCTTAAGTGCTGAAAATTCAGTGAGGGTTTTTTGTGTGTGAAAAGGTTAATGAGCATTTTAACAGAGACAAGAGAAGAGAGGGCGGGCGTGGAACAGCATGGGATCAATTTTTTTTTCTTTTTAATGCTCAAAGGGAAAGGAGGGGAGCCCTGGTGCCTGGCCAGGTGGGTCTGGGAGCTGGATGGGGAAGAGAAGGCTTCTGGGAGAGCGCCCTCCTGCTGGTGGCCGGCCTCCAGCTGTGAGCCCCCCAGCCAGCGGGGTCACTGAACACTCCTCATGAGGACAGGAGAACGTGGGGGACAGCCCTACTCAGCGCCAGCAAGCCTAACTCTGGAGCCCGCAGGCGCCCTCTGACACCTGCCTGGAGTCGGCCAGCCGTCAGCTCCTATGGCAGCTGCCCCCTTCCAGCCTCTCTGCTGGGATTCAATCCACACATGTCTGTGCTTCCCGGTGGACCAGAAGTACCACCAGGGCAAGGACACACTCCAAGACCCGCTGAGAGTCGGACACTCTGGCGCACGCTTGTAATCCTGGTGCTTGGGAGGCTGAGACAGGAGGACTGCAGGTTGTGGGTCGGCCTCAACAACTTTAGCAAGACCCTATTTCAAAATAAAAAAAAAAAAGAAAAGAAAAAGGGGCTAGGGTGTATGAGGAGGAAGAGCCCCCACCCCCACCCTGGGTTTAATCCCCAGAACCCCAAAAAAACAGATTAAATAAGCAGATGATGGAGGGAGAAGAGGAAAGGCAGAGGGGCAAGCTGAAGGAATGGCTGAGCCACCCAAGGGCAGCTGCCTGCTGCACAACTCCAGGGGGCGCCATTCATATTGGGCTCAAGGGAGAAGCTGGCCTGCTGGCTTCAGCCAAAGAAAGCTGAGAGCTTGTGTGTGCCCACCCAATCTTCCTGCTTCGGCTGGAGGAGTTTCAGGGAACGGGCCGGCACACAGCAGACAAATCCCTGACCTGGCCCCTCTTCCCACCACAAACTCCGGATGTGCTGCGTGAAGCCGGGATCCCCACAGAACACCATTACACCCCAGCCCCACTCTCCTTCCTCAGACACCCCGCTTCTGCCTGTCTCCTCTGGATGTCATCAAAGTGCCAGGTCCGCGAGCTCCCCACCCACCACCGCCATCAGCCCAAGGACGTGTCCCAAAGGCCCAGAGAGCCATCTGGGCACCAGCAGGACTGCACAGCCTCCCTGCTGCAAGGAAAGCCCTCCCCCTGCCCACAATCCCACCCCAGGCCGGACTGACACTGTCAGCCAGGCCACGCTGCCCGGGCCAGGAGGCGGCAGTCACTCTCTTCTCCCTGAAAGGACTGCCCACTCCAGCCATCTCCCTGGTAGCCTGGGAGGCCTGGCGCCCACCTCGGATGATCTAGCCGGGGGGTATCTTCCTCCTCTCCCTGCTCCTCTTCGGAAGCCCGCTGCCCTTGCCCACTGGTCTGGAAAAATGCCACCATAATTCCAGGCACAGTTAACAAGAGAAGTCCACAGTTCCTCTGGCCCCTTCCAATGCCCCCACCCCACCCCAGTCTCGAGGACTCGGCTCCTGTAGGCAAGCCCATGCTGTTCTAGAAAGCTCCACAGAGCTCAGCTGGCTCAAGTCCCTCCTGTACAGAAGGGGAGGAACCTCCAAAGATGACACAGGAAGGCAGGGCCAGGCGGGGTGGGGGCGGACCAGGCCTCAGGAGCTGCCTTCACTGCAGGGGCTGCCGGGAGGCGGGCACACAGGACCAGCAGATGGGCGACTTAGGAGACGGCAGAGGGGACCGCTCCCCATCCCACGTGACCCCGCAGCTCTGTAAACCTCGAGGTAAACAACCCTCGGACACACAACCAAGTAGAAGGAGGGCTTCTGAGACCCCGGGCTCCCTGCCAGAAGGGCCCAAGACGGCCAACCGCCAATCTCCCCCAGGGCAGGGCCTCTCAGATGACCACGTTCCAAGTGCTCACACCCCCTCCTCCAACCAACTAGCCCAACCGACTATCCCCGCCAGGTCACCCAACCCAGACACCCCCGAGCCCTCGCCCCATCTTGAGGGAGGGAGGCTCCCCGATTCCTGGCTTCCCCAACTCAAGGTCATTTTGCTCCCCAAGGACATGTTAGTGGGAAACGGGACTGGAAACAGGAGTTGGTGAGTTTCTGTTCCCAGAAATGTAGCTCACAATGGGACTGTGGGCAAGCCTTCCTCCCTTTTCCTGGGGCTCCCTTGCCAGCTGAGCACATTGGGGAGGTGGGGGGCTCGTTTTTCAGGCTTGGGCTCTCCGTTTTGTGCTTTTAGGAACACAGGGGGTTTGCAGGGCCCAGCAGGAGGCTGGCCCATCAGCAGAGTTTCTGAGCGAGACTGGAGTTCTCACTCCAACTCACGGGCACTGAAGTCAGACTTGGTATAAGCACATGTTTGTTGAGTCCGGAGTCCAAGCACTGGGGAATGGGAGGCCTTCAAGCACCCCCATGTTTGCAGAGACAGAAACGGAGTCTCCAAGAAGCCCCAGCCGTGTCTCAAGGCAGCATCCCTAAGAAGTCACCTGCAGGGGTCAGGGTCTTCCCCAGGGCTGAGGACCACCCACGGGCCTTCCAGACACTGGGAAATTCAGCTCTGGGATACGGGGAATCTATTAAGAATAGGAAATCAGAGTCTGGGGCCCCGGGGCAGGTGTCCGAGTTGCTCTTGGTGTGAAATGTCCCCAATCCACCTCTCCGTATCAGGGCAGGTGACCACCTTCTAACACCCTCCTCCCGACCTCCTCTCCCAGGTACTGAGTGGGCAGGGGGAGGGCGGCCATGTGACCTCCATGGTTCCCACACCTGAGATGCCCAGTCAGCCAATCATTGCGGGTCTGTGGAGCCAGAGGTGGGGGTCCCCTTCTCCTGGAGCCCCTGGGAGCCACGCCTTCCTACAGGTGTCAGAGGGGTCCCTGCTGGTCCACCTGGCTCCCCACCTTGGACCAAGCTGGGGTTGGGAGACGTTCTGCTCCAGGAGGCTGCTGGGCAGCAAAGCAGCCCTCAGCCCCCCCTCCCCCAGAGCCGGCAGCCACGGTGACCTCCCCTCCCCCTAGAAGGGCGGTGAGCTGGGAGCGGGGGTGGGGTCCACCACCTCTGCCTGGCGGATGCTCTCGGGAGGGGGCTGGGAAGCTAGGCAGGGCGTGCCGCCTGGGCCTTTCTCTACCCAGAGCCAGGCTTCAGGGCCTCTAACGTGAGGTGCCCTGTACCATCCCCGTACCACCTGACATTGGGGGGGGGGACCTCCGCCGTCATCGCCCACACCCCTGAGCCCCAAGAAGGCTAACGCGCGCCAGCGAAGGGCAGAGGGTCTAGAACCTTCCGCTAGGGAAGGTAGGCGCCCCTTTCGCCGGCGGCCCGCACCCCCTCTTTGCAGAAGAGACAGGTGTCGCTTTCCTTCGCCCCAATGTCCCCCTATGCCGCGGCTCCAGGCGGGTCCGCAGGGAACCCCTCCGGCGCAGCGGTGCTGGGGAGCGGCCAGCCCCCAGCCCCCCTGGCTCTCTCTCGGGGAGCGGGGGGCGCCAGTCCGCCCCCTGCCCCCACCCTCGCCGTGGTGCACCAGGCCACCTGCACCGCGGTGCCGCAGTGAGAGCCAGCCAGCGAGCCGGGCCGGCGCCGAGCAGCCAGCCGCCGCCCTCGGGCCTCCCCGCCGCACCTGCGCCTGCACCCGGACACCACCCAGGTGCCACCGCCCAGATGCCACCTCGCCCCCAGCCTGGCCCCGCCCGAGCGGCGCGACACCCCCGCCCCTGCAGGCCCCCGCAGCCCTCCACCCGGGCGGGGAAGGGTCCCCCAAGGCTCGGGGGAGCCGGCGGCGGGGAGGACTCGGCGACGCGCCAGGAGATGCAGCCGGGTACTCACCGCTCTGCTCCCCCAAGAACACCAACTTGAATTTTCTCAGCGGGTTCCCAAAATCTCCCCCTGCGGACATGGTGCTGGCAGCCGGGGCCGGGAGAGGAGGAGGAGGAGGAGGAGGAGGACGCGGAGCAGGGAGGGGACCGGCGGCGGGCGGTGCGGGAGCCGGAGGGGGAAGGGCTGGCTGCGCGCGTCCCTGACTCCCCAGCTGCGTCCCGGCCCCGGCCTGCGGCTGCGTGTCCGGCCGCGGCGACGGAGGAGGAGCAGGCAGGGAGGAGGAGGAGCAGGCAGGGAGGAGGGAGAGCAGCAGGGAGGAGGGGGAGCAGCAGGGAGGAGGAGGAGGAGGAGGAGGCTGCGGCGGGCTGCCGAGGGCGGCTCTGGCTGCAGGGCGAGGGCGCGCGGGGGGCGCCCGGGCGGAGCGGGGCGCGGGGCGCGGGGCCGGGGACGGCGCGGGGCGGAGGAGCGCTCTCGGGGCCGCGCCAGCCGCCCCCTCCCGCCGGCCTCCTGCGCCCGCGCCTGCGCTCTGCGCGCCCGGGTCTGATGTCATGCGGGGCCCGGCGCGCTGCGGGGCTGGGGGCGTGCGCCCGCCTCCTCCCGGGTCCCCTCCGAGGGTCTCGGGCTGCCCTGCTACTTCTGCCGCCCCCTCTCCCCCCAATCTACCCGTCTCTAAACCCAGACAAACGGCACCCAAAGGTTAGGGGACCCTTGCTTGTGGTCTTTTAAGCCTTGGGTGCGGGTCCTTTCCTCCGCCTCCCGAGTCGCCGCGGATGCACGGCGCGACAGTCGTCCGAGGGGGAAGCCAGGGTGTGGTGGGGAAGGGGACGGTGTGTGGATACCTGGGGGTAAAGGGTGTGGCCTCTGGCCGCCCCCCCTTCCCCCTGGGCCCAGCCCTTTCATCTGGGGTCTCTGCATCCCCGCAGACCTGCCCGGCGGGACAGAGGAGACGGCAGGACAGGGCGCGCCGGCCTCAAGTCAGATACCCACTGGGCTCATTTTATGCCAAATCCTAACGCGCCCCTTGGGATGGAGGGCGCGCGGTGACGCGCTGAGCGCCGGCGCGGCTGCCTCCAGGACAGTGCCCCGCGGTTCCTTGGCCATCCGGCTGACAGCACGGCTCAGCGCCCGGGCAATTATACATGCAGCTGGACAATGAACTCCCAGAGGACACGACGGCCGCCTCCCATTCGCCTCGGTGCCCGCGCGGCGCTGCGTGTCTGTAGCAGGCTGCGTGCGTTCTGTGTACAAAGGGGGAGAAGCCAGATGTCCGCCTCCCCTGCGGCTCTGGCGTCCAGGGCACAGCTGTTGCCGGCTTTGGACTTGGTGGCGCGCTCAGGCCGGGCCCCCTGTCCCTCCGTCCACCTGCGGTGTTCTCCCGGACTCTCTTCTGTCTTGTTAAACACCTGACAGCAAGGGCCATTTGAAAGTCGCAGCTGAGCCTCCTCTACTGAAGAAATAGTTGTTGAATTAATAAGTGTCTAGACCCCAGATCCAAAGCACTGTTCTATTTTTCTTCCCTCTGATATATTCTCTCTCTCTCTCTCTCTCTCTCTCTCTCTCTCTCTCTCTCTCTCTCTCTCGTGTGTGTGTGGTACTGGGGATTGAACCCAGGGGCATTCTACCTCCGAACTATACCCCCAGCCCTATTTTTTATTCTTTATTTGGAAACAGGGTCTCACTAAGTTGCCGAGTGCCTCACTAGGTAGCTGAGGCTGGCCTCGAACCCAGATCCTCCAGTCTCAGCCTCCCAAATGCTGGGATTACAAGCAGGTGCCACCGCGCCCGGCTCCCTCTGATCTATCCTTCTTCCCCCTGTCCTACCCGCTTGGGTCTGGAGACCCAGAGCCTGTAGGTAGTTACCCCGGGGTTGTCGGTTTGGCTTTGCTTGGCTTCAGAGTCAGGGCCGTTGCCAGTCTCCACCCCACTTCTGCTCAAGGTGCTTTTGCACTCTCAGGAAATTGCATCCCGCGTGGGGCTGAAGAGGAGGGACTTGGGACAAGGGACAGCCTGTCCTTCCTGTGGGAGTGGTCCCTTCACAGAAGGGCTACCGTGCGAGGCGCCCAGCCACGCGGCCCTCCTCTGAGCTGCGCCTTCTCCTGACACCCTGTACCGTCCCTTGCACCCTCCGTGCCACGCTCAGGATAATCGTTGGCGGGGCGCCAAAGCGGCGGATGCGTGACGGAGAAGGCACAGTCTTTGGGGTGAGCCTGGGCAAGTCCCGAACCTTCCAGGACCATCTGCTCCTTCACACACGACGGTGGTAGGAGAGGGATGGGGTGCCGGTCCTCTGGGAATCTCCGGCCTTCTGTGTCAGCCCCAGATCCAGCCGGGCTCATCCCAGGTCCGGATGCCTCGCAGGACTCTGTCCAGATCCTTCCAGTTTAAATGCCAAAAACCCAACTCCGAGTCGGGGGCTGGCTCGTGAAGTTGGGCCAGGGACTAGCGCTGTCTACCGAACGCGGTCATCACGCTGTGGGAATTAGGGGCTCGGAGGCCCCACTTCGGGGCTGCTCCCCTTTTATCCCCTTCTTCATTTGTCATTGCTTTCTTTTTTATTTCAGGCCTTCCCTTTAACCTGTCCTGGAGCAGTCAGACTTTCTCCAGGGAGGAGGCATTGAGGCCACTGTAAGCCTCACTTTAGCAACCCTGCCAGAGTCTCTCTCCTCATCTTCGTGTCCCATCATTTAGAATCCTGTAAAGCTTCCTGTTGAGTGTGTATTATGTGTATGGAACTTAGAAGGAAAACCTGTCACTGCAAATGCCCATTTGTCCTACCCCCAGCTGGAGAAATCGGTTGTCATAATGGTTTTTTTTTTTGTGGTACTGGGGATGGAACCCAGAGGCATTCTACCTCCGAGCTACACCCCCAGTCCTATTTTTTATTCTTTATTTTTGAAACAGGGTCTCACTAAGTTGCAGAGTGCCTCACTAGGTAGCTGAGGCTGGCCGCGAACCCGGATCCCCCGGTCTCAGCCTCTCAAATGCTGGAATTACAAGCGTGCACCACCATGCCCAGTTGTCATAAAGTTTTCAATGTCCCTCAGCAACTTGGAAATCCAGAACCCCGCCTTTTCTTTGGGTTTTTATCACATTTGGCATTTGGCTGTGCCCTTCAAGAACACTTTGTCTTGTTTTGCATCTTTTGAATTTCATATAAGGCATCCAACTGTATATTTTGTCTTATGGCTTGCTTTTTTTTTTTTTTTCTTCCCATTACTAAGATTCTTCTGTTGATACATAGAGCAGCAGTTCTTTTATTTGCATGGCTGTTTAGGATTCCATTGTAAGCCCAGAGTTTTAAAAAACATTTTCAATACAATGTGTCCAGTTTTTAAGACTTGAAATAATTTTAGAGTCACATAGAGGTTGCAAAAAAAAAAAAAAAGGTACAGGAAGTTTCAGTGACTCTTCATCCTCTGCCCCATGATAATATCTTATATAACTACAGTACATTAGCAAAACCAGGAAATTAATATTGGAAAATGCACCCAGCTTTCTTTCTGCTAATACTAACAATGCTGCTAGGAACATTCTTTATAAACTTCCAGATATCTGTGAAAAGTTTTCCTAAGATTTATATCAGGGTAGAACCAAATGTAATTTTAATTTTGTGCCAAAATATTTTCTAAAAATAATCGTCAGGTAGCTGGGCATGGTGGCGCATGCTTGTAATTCCAGTACTTGGGAGGCTGAGAAGGGAGGATCCAGGTTCGCGGCCAGGCTCAGCTACCTAGTGAGGCCTGCTGCAACTTAGTGAGACCCTGTTTCAAAATAAAGAATAAAAAATAGGGCTGGGGGTATAGCTCGGAGGTAGAATGCCCCTGGGTTCAATCCCCAGTACCACACACAAATAATAATAATAATAATAATAATAATAATAATAATCGTCAGGTAGCCAGGCATGGTGGCGCATGCTTGTAATTCCAGTACTTGGGAGGCTAAGACTGGAGTATCTGGGTTCACAGCCAGCCTCAGCTACTTAGTAATGCCTTCCGCAGCTTAGTGAGACCCTGTTTCCAAATAAAGACTAAAAATAGGGCTGAGGATGTAACTCAGAGGTAGAATGCCCCTTGGTTCAATCCCCAGTACCACAAAAATAATCATAATCATCATCATCATCAGGTCACATGGCTCTACACCTCTACCTAAACTTTTCATTTTCTTCAAGAAGTTTTTTTATTTTGAGATCATCGCAGAGTCACAAGCAGTTGTAAGAAATAAAGCAGATCCTGTGTCTCCTTTATGAGTTTCCTCCAGTGGTAACATCTTGCATGACTAGGTACTGTCGCTCAATTTCACAACCTCGATATTAACATTAAGACAGTCAGGTGCAGAGAATTCCAATCACCACGAGGATCCCCCCCGGTCTCCTTTTATAGCTACACTCATTTTCCTCCCACCCCTGGCCCCTTCTTAACCTTTCTCTGCCAACCACTAATCTGTGTTCATTTCAATAAATGTGTCATTTCAAGAATCTTATGTAAGTGGAATTACACAGCACGTAACTGTAACTGTATCAGTAGCTTCCTTGTCTCTGTCAGTAACATGCCTGACAAGAACAACTTAGAAGAGGAACGGTTTATTTAGCTCACAGTTTCCAAGGTTCAGTCCATGGTGGGCCACCTCCAAGAGAAAAGCTCTGTGACTGCAGGGTATACTTTATGTTTAAGTGCGTGGTTGATTTGGAGTTAAATTCACGAGAGTTGTAAAGCTTGGTTGGAGTTCGGCTTTCGTTTGTGTGGTTGGTTTTTTTGTTTTGTTTTGTTTTTGCCTGTGAATATCCAGATGTCCAGATGCTTTAGCACCATTCGTTGAAAAGGATATTCCCTATCGAATTTCCCTTGAATTTTTGTTGGAAGTCTTTTGGGTCTTGTTACTGCAGGTGGTGGTGGAAGTCCAGACTCCCCGCCTGGTCTCTGTTGACACTGCAGATGGAAGGCCTCAGTCCTGCCCGGTGGAGCTGAAAATCCTGACTCTGACACCCCCATCCTGGCCACTGGGTTGGGGCAACTGCTATGGTTTGACTGTGTCCTCCTTGTGTTGGAAACTTAGTTCCCAAACTCAGGGTACTGGAAATGGAAACTTTTGTTCTTGATTTTCTTCATGGGAAGCTTTTTTAAAAAAGTATAAATTTACAGCCAGGTGTGGTAGCACACATCTATAATCCCAGTACTTGGGAGGCTGAGACAGGAGAATCACAGGTTAGAGGCCAGCCTCAGCAACTTAGCAAGACCTTGTTTCAAAATAAAAAATAAAAAAAGGACTCAGGGTATAGCTTGGAGGTACAATGCCTTTGGGTTCAATCCCCAGTACCAAAATAAATAAATAAATAGAATTTAAGAAGTATACATTTAGTATCCTCAATAGATACAAAGCTTTGTAGGTTATATATTTTATTTCTTGAGGGAACCACAGCAGTTCGTGTCTTTCCAGGAATTTCCCTGTTTAATTGACGGTATACAATTGTTAGTGTAAGGCTATTTCTAGTATCACATTATTCATTTAAGATCCACAAAACCACTAGTGATATCATTTCTCTCACTCCAGATTAGCAGTTTGTGTTTTTGTGGGTTTTTTCCCCCTCAACACTCTGTCTAGAAGTTTATTGATTTTATTGATCAGCTCAAATAAAAAGCATTTGATTTTATTGCTTTTCTCTATCGATTTTTGTTCTTATTTTTATTATTTCTTTTATTCTGTGTGCTCTGAGTCTTAGCTCTTCTTTTTCTACTTTCTTAAAGTGAAGGCTGGTTTATTGGTTTGAAATGTTCTCCTTTTCTTTCTTTCTTTTTTTTTTGTGATACTGGGGCATTCTACGTTTGAGCTACACTCCCATTTTTATTTTGAAACAGGGTCTCACTAGGTTGATGAGAGTCTCACCAATTGCTGAGGCTGTCCTCAAACCTGTGATCCTCCTGTTTCAGCCTCCCAAGTACTGGGATTTCAGGCATGTACCATCATGCCCAGCTTATGTTCTTCTTTTGCAATATATACATTTATCATTATAAATTTCACTTCTAGTGTACTGCCTTAGCTGCCTTCCACCAGTTTTAATGTGTTGTGCTTTCATTTTTAATTCAGTTCAAAATATTTTCCATTTTTCATTTTGATTTGTTGTTTTACCTGTGGTTATTTTTAGAAGAGTGTAATTTACAAATATTTGGGGGTGTTCAAGAAACAGTTTGTTCTAACTTCTAATTTAATTTCATCCCAATTGGATAACAAATTTTATGACTTTTAAGTTTAGTAGACCTTACTTTATGTCACTGAATATGGTTTATCTTGGTAATGTCCTGTATACCCTTGACAAGATGGTACCTGTAGGTGTTGTTAGGTGAAATGTGATGTGAACGCCCATTGGATCCATTTGCTTGGCTGCATTCTTCAAGTCCTGTATTTTCCTACTGATTTTCTACACTATCAGTTTTGGAGGGAGAGAGGTGGAAACCACCGGTTATCCCTGCGGACTTGTTTACGTCTCCTTGGTGTTCTATCAGTTTTTGCTTCATATATATTGATGTTCCCGTTTGAGATACATAAATATGTAGGATTTTTATGTCCTTTTGAAAAAACGTAACCCCGATGTCATTATGAAATGATCTTTCTTTATCTCTCATAATATTATTTGCTTTAAGTTCCATTTTAGCTGGGTGTGGAGGATCATGGGTTCATGGCCAGCCTCAGCAACTTAATGAGACCCTGTTTCAAAAGAAAAAGTAAAATGGGGCTGGAGTATAGCTCTAGTTTCAACCCCCCAGTAACTCACTCTCTCTCTCTCTCTCTCTCTTTCTCTCTCTCTCTCTCTCTATTTTGTGACATAGGTATAGTCCCTCTAGCTTTTTTTTTTTTTTGCGGTACTGGGGATTGAACTCAGGGGCATTCTACCTCCGAGCTATACCCCCAGCCCTATTTTTTATTCTTTATTTTGAAACCGAATCTCACTAAGTTGCGGAGTGCCTCACTAGGTAGCTGAGGCTGGCCGCGAACCCGGATCCTCCATTCTCAGCCTCCCGAATGCTGGGATTACAAGCGTGCGCCACCACGCCCGGCCCCTCTAGCTTTCTTTTTATTAGTTTTTGTAATACTGAGGATTGAACCCAGGGACATTCTATTTTTGAGCTACACCCTCAACCCTCTTCATTTTGGAGCAGGGTCCCACTAGGTTGTTGAGAGTCTCATTAAGTTGCTGAGGCTGATCTCAAACCTGTGATCCTCCTTTCTCAGTCTACCAAGTACTGGGATTACAGGCATGCACCACCATACCCAGCTATCTTTTTAGATTTATTTTATTTTATATTTTTTTGCAGTACTGGGGATGGAACCTGGGGGCATTCTACCTCCAAGCTACAGTCCCAGCCCTATTTTTTTTTTTTTTTTTTTTTTTTTTTTGCGGTACTGGGGATTGAACTCAGGGGCGTTCTACCTCCGAGCTATACCCCCAGCCCTATTTTTTATTCTTTATTTTGAAACCGAGTCTCACTATGTTGCAGAGTGCCTCACTAGGTAGCTGAGGCTGGCTGCGAACCCGAATCCTCCGGTCTCAGCCTCCTGAATGCTGGGATTACAAGCGTGCGCCACCATGCCCGGCACAGCCCTATTTTTTATTCTTTATTTGAAACAGGGTCTAAGCTGGGCATAGTGGCACATGCTTTTAATCCCAGCATTTGGGAGGCCGAGACCGGAGGATCCAGGTTTGTAGCTAGCCTCAGCTACCTAGTGAGGCACTCTGCAACTTAGTGAGACCCTGTTTCAAAATAAAGAATAAAAAAAATAGGGCTGGAAGCCGGGTGTGGTGGCGCACGCTTGTAATCCCAGCATTTGGGAGGCTGAGACCGGAGGATCCGGGTTCGCGGCCAGCCTCAGCTACCTAGTGAGGCACTCTGCAACTTAGTGAGACCTGGTTTCAAAATAAAGAATGAAAAATAGGGCTGGGGGTGTAGCTCGGAGGTAGAATGCCCCTGAGTTCAATCCCCAATGCCACAAAAAAAATAAATAAATAAATAAATAAAAAAAGACTAGGATTATGGGGCTGAGAATATTTGTCCACGAGTCTTCACTTTCTGCTCTATCCAGGGCAAGGAGCTTACCTTAGGGAAACAGAGATAAGCAAATGCTAACAGGGTCTCTGTAAGTTGCAAAGGGTCTCACTAAGTTGCTGAGGCTGGCATAGGACCTACAATCCTCTTGTCTCAGTCTCCCAAGTACTGGGATTAGAGGCGTGTGCCATCACTCCCGGCTGTAAACTTTAACATATATACAAACTTTTATGTATTAAATAGAAAGGAAAGACTTGGAGCAGCTGAGGGTTTTTCGCCGCCTCTCCCAGGGTTGAGCTCTTATCTTAGATCAAAGCCAGGCCTCTGGCTTGTGCTTCTCACAGTGCTGATGTGGTACAGCTTGTTCTTTGTCCCTTGGAGTGGCTAGAGAGGCACGAAGGGGCCCAGGACTGCCTCGCCCTCCCCCTTCAGGTGTCTGGGAGACAGACACTTTGTTGCCTAGGCGGCCCCAGAAACAGATTTGCATTATTTTGTGGCTACAAGCAAATTTCCTGGAGGGGACTTTTCTCCTGTAGGGAAAGACAAGGAAACAGGAGAGCAGAAGGCCAGGAGGAAACAGGCCTGAGCAGAGGCGGAGGCGAGGGCTGATCAAGATCTGAAGCCCTGAACTCCTCCTCCAGGTTTCCAGGGGAAACCAGGGCCCTGAACAGGCCCTGGGCACTGCCTGTGCCGCCCTCTCTGACCTGCAGGAAAGCTTGCCCAATGCAGGCCTCTGTCACCAGCAAGATGATCTAAGGAGCTGCCAACCAGGCTGCAGAGGGAGATGGAAAATTCCCACAGCACTCCTTCATGAGGCTGCCCACCCGCTCTGTGCTGTCTGTGCTGGTCGCTGGTGCTGACAGCATTGGGGAGCCTCCCCACTCCACCCCACCCCTGGGGTTGGCACCTTAGGGGCTGAGGGTAACAGCAGCTGAACAGCTCCATGGGGAGGGGGATGGAGACCCAGCCTTGGATCTTTCACCCTGTTCTTGCATCTCTGGACCCGGCCTGACTGAGGGTTTTGTGCTGTATGGGGGGCCAGGGTGGGGCAGCAATCAGGAAATGAGGGAAGATAGACCTACGGTTTGCATAAAAAGGTCTAATAACCCTCCAAAATAGGCTGAAAATCTAAAAGAAACACACACACACACACACACACACACACACACACACACACAAACCGGGCCCTATTGGCTTAAAGAAATCAAGTATATCAACCAGGCATGGTGGCACGTGCCTGCGATCCCCGTACTTGGGAGGTTGAGACAAGAGAATCACACATTCGAAGCTAGCCTCAGCAACCTAGTGAGACTCTAGGTTTTTGTTTCAAAACAAAAAATAAAATAGGGGTAGGGTATAGCTCAGAGATAGAATGCCCTGAGCTCAATCCTCAGTACCACCAAAAAAAGAAAGAAATCAAGCATATCAAGATTTTATTAATTTTTTATTTTATTTTGTGGTACTGGTGGGTTGAAGCCAGGGTCACTCTATCACTGAGCTGCATCCTCAGCCATTTTTAAATTTTATTTATTTATTTATTTATTTATTTAGGTGCTAGGGATTGAACCCAGGGGCATTCTACCTCTGAGCTATACCCACAGTCCTGTTTTATTTTTTATTTGGAAAAAGGGTCTCAGTAAGTTGCTGAGGCTGGCTTTGAACTTGTGACCTTCCTGTCTCACCTCCCAAGTACTAGGATTACAGAGTGCGTCATCACACTCAGCCAGGTTTTTTTTGCTCAAGATTTTAAATTTAAGTACTGGGGATTGAACCCAGAGGCATTCTACTTCCAAACTACACCCCATCCCTATTTTTTATTCTTTATTTTGAAAGGAGGTCTCACTAAGTTGCGGAGGAACTCACTAAGTAGCTGAGGCTGGCCACGAACCCGGATCCTCTGGTCTCAGCCTCCCAAATGCTGGGATTACAAGCATGCGCCACCACGCCCGGCTCAAATTTAAATTTTTAAAAATAAAAATAGCTGGGTGGATCCTCCTATGATCCTCCTGTCTCAGCCTCACAAATTCTGGGATTACAGGCATGCACCACCATGTCTAGCATCAAGATTTATTTATTTATTTATTATGTGTGTGGGGGGGGAGGTATTGGGAATAGCAAGGACATTCTACCTCTGAGCTACAACCCTGGCCCTATTTTATTCTTTTATTTTGAAACAGGGTCTCACTAAGTTGCTGAGGCTGGCCCTGAACCAGCAATCCTCCTACCCCAGCCTCCCAAGAACTGGGATTACAAGCGTGCACCAAAACACCCGGCTCAAGATTTTAAATTTAAGTACAATCCAAATGCATAAATTCTACCTTTACCAATGCTGCTTAATTGAGTAATTTGCGTTGGGTGTGGTGACACACAGCTTGATGAGACCCTGTTTCAAAAGAAAAAAATAGGGCTGGGGATGTAGCTCAGGGGTAGAGTGGCGCCCCTGGGTTTGATCCCTGAGTGTGTGTGTGTGG
>PVLC010012500.1:0-44069 GCA_004027655.1 Graphiurus murinus
AAAAAAAAAAAAAAAATCAGGTGGATCATCAGATTCCATTCCATACAGTTATTTTTATAATTTTTTTTTACATATTACCTGTGTATAGAATTACTCTTTTCATGTAAGATAAATGACATATCAAAGTAGTGAAAAGTATGCATTACATCAATTATGGCCCAAACTTTGAACAATGTGTGTTATTTCATTCCAGCAATGGCTGGGTTCCATACCTCCAAGAATAGCAGGGAAGCACACTCTATAGGAAATTTTAAGCTAGCTATTTTGAAGCTAGGCCTATATTTATTATAAGCAATTATATCCTATCTTAGTGTACTTCAACTTGTTATTCCTTGTAACAAATACACTAAATTTTACAACATCCAAACTAAGATCCATACTCACAACAATTCAGAAAATTTGTTATGTAGTGATGCCACCATGGTCAGACTACTTACACTTTTCAGCTTAAGAGATGCTGTCGTGGCAATAGATACAATTGGGTCAATATCATACAAAACTATCTCTTGGCAGATTCTCTATTCCCAGACCCCAATGTATGCACCTTAATAAAACAGTCTGTATTAATTAAAACTAGCTACAAGAATAATCTTTGGAGTATTATTAGCTAGAAGCAAGAGTAAGAAACAACATATACACTCAGTGGTAAAGGGATGGATTAAATTAAGTTGAGCATGTCCATGCATTTAGATACTATGCAGACAATAAAAATATTGTGGAAAAATGCCCAATATATACCGTTAAGTAGAAACTCTCATATGTTTAAAAGGCATGTACACTTTTCCCCCTGACATATCCTACTACCAGAGAAGATGTACACAAAAAGTGGTGCTTTGGAGGAGGTAAAGTACAAATAATGTACCTTTTCTGTTTGCAATATTTTTTTTCTATATTAGCTCATGTGTTCCTTCTACAAACAAAAATAAATACTTGTGCGTAACATAAAATTTATAATCATGTTAACAAAAACATTGAAGAAAAATGTTCATTCACTAACTCTAAATCATACTGTTTTTCCATTTTTATCAACTTGAATTCTTAACTAAGACACAGTGGTTCTTAGAAGCAGACAAGGGGTTTTCCTTCCTCCACATTTAGGGGGAAATGAGCTTAATAGGAATAACGTGGTTGGATTTGTTGAAAGGTTCTCATACCATAGACAGCAAGCAGGGCACGAGGTGACACCTGCAGAGGCTGGTATGTCCTGGTCTACACAGACACCCTGTGCCCTGCTCCACAGCTCCGAATAGCTCCACGTAGCTCACATACTGCTGCTATCTGCAGGTGCATGGGAAAAACACCTCCACTTGTCCACTGCCTTTGAGTTTTCCCTGGGTTTATATTCATGTTTTCAATGCAACATGGAGGGAGCGGTTGAAGGTTGGCAGAATGAAGAGATGGAATGGATTCTCCCTGGTAACGCTGCTAAGTGGACAGAAAGGTTTCTTTTTGCGCATCTGGACCAAAGACCTCTTCATATGAAAATGAAACAGTATTGAAAGACAAAGATGGACAAAATTTTAAATTGTAAGAACTGTTCTGGGAGGGCAGAATTGCTGAGAGAGATTCACCAGGATGGAGTTAGCCTGAGGGCTGATTTCTTGAAGCTTGAAAGAGGGCAAGACCCTCTTCACCAGGAGTCAGATGAAAAGTAATCACTGATCTTAAAGAACAGAAGAGGGATGCAGTGCTCTTCAGCTAAGCACTGCAACAGTGGGGAAGGAGGCAGCTAAGCATCCCCTGTGAGGATCCATCCTCAGTTCCCCTGTCTGTCAAATGGTCTCACTTACTAGGAAGAGCAGAGACAGCAGGCAGTTCAGTGCTCCAGCCACTCCTCACATGCTGGCTCCTTCTCCTCTTCCTCCTAACATGCAGCTGCTCTTCCTGGGCTGTCCATCACAAGCACTTGCAGAACTCAGAAGTAGTAACTTTAGAACCTTGCTCCAGACGACTAAATGAAAATTTCTGCATCTGCCCTTGTTAAAAAATGTCCTATGTAATTATTCTCTGCAATGGGGGCCTAGAATTCCTTCACTTTGCCATCTCTAGGCTCATTCTGAATTCTATTTTTTTTGAGGGGGGTGGTACTAGGGATTAGACTCAGGGGTACTCTTCCCCCAGCCCTATTTATTTTTCATGTGGCACAGGATCTTGCTAAGTGACTCAGGTTGGCCTTGATCCTATGATCTTCCTGTCTCAGCCTCCTGAGTAGCTGGGATTATAAGTGTGCACCATTTCACTTAGCAATCACTGTTCTGACACTCAGTTTATTAAACTTCTTTAAAACTATGATTTCTAATCCCAATCTTCCATATTATTTCAGAAAGCAGCGTTTTTTTTTTAACCTCTGATCTCATAATCAAGTGCTGCCATAATTAAAGAATTTTTAGAAACAGAAATGTCATATTATCGTCTATTTTTACTAATACCTGTAAAAGGTATTAGGAGTGTATATGGTAACAAATGAACAAATACTCAATTCCCTGACTCCATGCTGATGGACACAGCAAAGCAAGTTCTCATCACTAAGGATGATGAAAGAGACAAATCCACTTCAGAGCTGCAGGAAACACACATCAGGAAGAAAGAGCATAGTGATAACCAGGAAAAAATGATGTCCTATAACTTCTCGTGGACTGAGAGAGAAAGAACCTACAGAATCAAGGTGGCACATTGTAAAGGTGTCAAAGATGAAACAGTCCTTTGGAGTCTGGCAGGAAGGAAACAGGAGACTCCAAGGCACCGAGAGAAGATGCTTATCATCAGATGCAGTGTCTGGGTATCACCGCGGCTCAGGCTTGATTGCTGAACAACACACTCACTGCCTGCTGCTCTTCCAACTCCTGCTCTATTATCCATTCACAGTACCTTAGCCATGTTCCCCCTCTATGGAGATCAAAGATAGACAAATCAGCAGACAGAGGATAGGAACACCTATTGTGCAAGATGTCTTTGTGTCCCTCATTGCTTGAGAGCTTAGGCTGTGTAAAGCTGCATTGTGTGTGTGTGTGTGTGTGTGTGTGTGTGTGTGTGTGTGTGTGTGTGCGCGCACGCACACGTGCGTGCAATTGTCACAAATCATTTCCCCATGACTTTCTGCAGTATATAGCAAGTAGGACAGGAGGAGATTTTTCATACTGAACTCAGAGTGGAATACTATATTTACAGTTGGAACACTGACTTCTCTACATATTTCCTGCTATGGTCTTTGTTACCAAATCCCTCTAAGAACAGACTCATGTCTCCTACTTGATCATTCATTTACGTTTGTTCACCAAATATTTAGAAGCAATCACATTCAAAGTTTGTTCTAGGAACTACAAAGACAGAAGATGAGAGAGCATTCCTGTTCTCAATGAACTTGAAGTAGGGGGAACAGTAATGGGTATTTGTTAAACATCCATTACAGGTTGCTAAGGTAGTGCCTTGCCTGGATTATATAGTTTCAGTCCACTCAAGCGGTGCTTTTCCTAGATTTTACATAAGTGCAAGTGCAGACACAGAAAGATTAAAACAATGGTCATGGGCTGAACTGAGTTCTGCCATAAATCATAGTTGCCTGTGACTAACCTCCAAGGAACTTAACCTCCAGTGCTTCAGAATGTGACTATGTATGGAGATCAAGCCTTCAAAAAGGGAATTAAGTTAAAATGAAGTCTTTAAGGTGGGCCTTAATCCAATCTCACTGGTTTTCTTTTCTTTTCTTTTCTTTTTTGGTTGTTGTACTAGAGATTGAACTCAGTGGCATTCTACCTCTGAGCTACACTTCAGCTCTACTTTTTTTTTTTTTATTTTGAAATAGGGTCTCACTAAGTTATTGCACACTGGCCACAAACCTGCAACCCTCCTGTCTCTGCCTCCTGAGTACTTGGATTACAAGTGTGCACCACTGCATGAGGCCAACCTCACTGGTAATTCTTATAAGCAGAGGAAATTAAACACAGACATGTAAGGGTGTGAAGAAGAGCACATGGGGAGAAGGCAACCATCTGTTAGCCAAGGAGTGAGATCTCAGATAAACCATCCCTGCCAACACCTTGACCTAGGACTTCCAGCCTTGAGAAATGTGAGGAAATACATTTCTGTTGTTTAAGCCACCCAGTATATGGTGTTTCATTTTGGCAGATCCAGCAAACTGATAGAGCAATTGGCCCAAGGCTACCTGGACAGCAAGCAGAGGAAAGGATTTTCTATGGAGTGCAATAACTACATGACTCACAAACACAGGAAATGACACATGAGAAAAGGTAACTACTACATATGATAAGAGCTAAGGCCCAAGTTGCAAGGGAAGGTAAGATTTCTCCTGAGAAGTGGTAAAGCACATAAAGTAGTAGTTTAGTTTGTAACTTAAGTGGGCCCAGGATTTAAGTAGTCCAGGCAGAAATATAGGGTGACAAGTGTGCCGTATCTATATGGGGCAACAGACCTAGCATCCTGTCTGTCAAGCAAAATTTTCATAAGGATGATAACCACAAAGAGATCTGCATTATCATTCACAAACATGACAATGTGCTTTACACATTACGCAAGTGCTTACTATGTACCAGGCATTTGTGCTAAGAGGTTACAAGCATTTTTTGGTTTGGTCTTCATAATATAGTCAGGTGGGTAATAATAATATTCTAACTTTATACATAAGCAAATTAAGGCTGAGAGGAGTAAAGGAGGTTATTAGGTTTGCCTGGGGTCACACAGCTAGGAAGGCAGGACTTGGATTCTAAGCTAGACCTGCAGGACATCAGAGCCAGAGCACTGTTTTGCACTTCTTATCAATGGTAGCGTGAAGGAACTGACCATAGCCCTTTTTGCGTTAGATGATATGGAAGGAGGATGAGAAGATGGATAAAATTCAGACTAATGGGCCAAATCGTGGAAAGTCTGTGATACCATCCGCAAAGACAGAACTACATAATATATGTGGTGCAGGTGAGCCTGTGGTGGGAAGAGCTGGTAATCACAGCTTAGGAGTTGCAGAGTAGTCTCACTAGTGTCTGTGCCTCAGGAAGATGCCTAGGCTACAGAGGGGAGAGGGTGAATTAGAGAAGGAGAGCCCTAGGGCAGGGATAACAATTAGGGTTTTTAGCAGACTAGGTAAGGAATAAAAGGCTGCAATTAGAACAATTACATTTGTAATGAGGTGGGGGTAGGGTAATGGATACAATAGAGACTGACAGGGTTGGGCTGCAGAGCTCTGAGGAAAGTCAAAGAAAGGAGCCAAGGTTTTGAATCTGTTTAATAAAAACAAGGGGTTATAAAGAGAAATATGACACATTCAGAAGGCAAGGAAGAGTGAGTTAGGAGATAAGAACTGAGATGCGGATGAAGGTGTATTCCACATAAAAGCAAGGGCCAGGGTTGATACGCATTGGGAAGAAGAAGAAGAAAAACCAAGAGTGGTCCACTAATGTATAGTGGTGTGACCATAATCTGAACACAGAAGTCAAGAGTCAGGCTTCCAGAGGAAGAAGGTGAAATAGCCAACAACATCTGCTGATGCAGGAAGGCAAAGCTAAGCACATGGGTATGCGGTGGGAGGAAAGTGAAGACTGAGGACTTAGAGATCTATGTAAGTCTACACTTTCTGAGGAAGGGAAAGTGAGAAAATGATAGCTGTTTATGAGAGCAAGCAAAGGACAATGAAAACTTATTTCAGGAAATTAAGGAGAAAAGATCAAGGCGGAAAAGAGAATGCAGACATAATACAGTGAGGGCTAATTATTCTTTGCTTAAGCAAAACAGCACAAGTTCTAAGTGGAGGAGAAATGTGTGACACACAGAAAGATAACAGATATTTTTGACACAGGGCAGACACTGACAATTGGTCCTTATCCTTACTATTGGTGCTTCAAAGACAAAGAAAAAAAGAATCCAATAATATAGGATTTGACACAAGAAGTCTCGACTAAAGTTCTGATGAAATAAAGCAAAACAACAAGATCACACCCTCTTGGAGATCAGTGCTCAAACAACATCTGGCTCTCCATAAGATGTTATGGTGAAGTCAGTCTGAAGGGCAATGCAAAGATGAAGTAGCTCAGAGCTCCCCAGATGAGTCCACAGGCAAATGCTCATACATTCTATTCCTCAACTGGTTTAACCCAGGTTAGGGCTGTGTATCTGCACCTGGTCCCAAGGCATCCAGACCCAAGGCACCCAGACCACAGTGGGTGCGCTATTAAATGCCTACTGTGTGCACACAGGACTGCAAGTGACTGCAGGTGAGGAATGGTTAAGTTCAGTGCCTGTGGATTCTGATCCTGGCTATTACCAGGCACTGAATGAGAACATTTGATTGCCTACTTTACTCAGACTGAATACTAGCATGGGCATGAAAAAAAATTGTACTATTTTAAAGAAGAGGGAACTTGATGTTCAAAAACAGTATGCACCTTTAGAGGAGAAAGATAGACTATTAACTTCTTTTTAAAACAAATCGTATTAGTAACGAATAACTTATAAAAGAAATGTATAGGACCAAAATGAAGAACACTAGGTGCTTTTTTTCCCCTCCTTTTGAGACATAAAGGATTTGAACTCTAAGGAAGCAAGTATTATTGTTAGGGGAATTCAATGTTGTGAAGATGTCAATTTGCCTATTAAGTTAATCTAAAATGCAAATGTAAAAACGTCAACTTTCCTATAAGAATAAAATAGTCTAATATTCTAAAGATGTCATTTTCCCCCCAAATAATTTAAATTCAAAGCAATCTTCCTGAGCAAAACCCAATATGTTTTTCCAAAGATGTATGAAAACAGGAATGTTATAAGCAGTCATGTAGAGAATTTAATGTCAGTATAAATTCACAAACATTTTTGCTGTCAGAAAATTTTAAAGCGCAGCACAACACTAAATAAATGAAAATATCCAAATATAGAAGGTTGCTGAGTACCCTGAAAAGGTATTTAAGAAGCACTACTGGGAGACCGTCAACGGCAGAGTGGAGCCCTTCCATCTGTGGTCAGCAGCCCCCTCTGCCCAGCACATATTTTGGGCCACATCCTAATGAGTCACTATGGTTTGCTAATCTCTTTTCTTTAAAAGGGACATCTATGGGACTGGTTTTCCACAGACTGTGATGAAAAATACACTTCATTAATATTTCTAGGTCAGCCAGGTATGGTGGTGCCTGCCTGTAATCCCAGCACTTGGGAGGCTGAGACAGGAGGTTTGCAGGTGCAAGGCCAGCCTTAGAACTTAGTGAGACTCTGTCAAAATAAAATAAATGAAGATAATAAAAAAATCTTTCTGAGATAGTCTCTGGAATCTGGTTACTTTTTTGCTTTTCGGGGTCCTCATGCTTTTTCTTTTTCTTTACAGACTATGTAGTTAACCAAGAGTCCCTGCGTGCTGGAGGTATTCAAGCGTCAGAAGGTACACTAGTGCAAGAAGTCCACGAAGTCAGTGGATGGCATGAGAATTCTCTCTTAGCAGTTTGCAAGGAGTTTTCACAGTCTACATTTTTCAAATTGTGGCTCACTGTGTAGGAGGGCTCTCCCAGTGGAGGGAGAGGCAGCCCAGTAACGGACTCCAGCCACTTCTTCCCACCAGGGTACTTCTCACCTTTCTGGCACCTGGAGGCTGAAGCCTTTACTCTAGTGTGGGGTTCTCCCCACCAGGAACTCTGCACTGATTACTTCCTGTTAGCCCTCTAATGATGTCAAGTGACATAAGTGTCCTACAGGTCTCTTTCTGGAAAGATGTGATTCTCACAATGACAAGGTGAGGGTAGTCATCTTGAGAATTGCTTTTCAGGAACAAATTGTCTACCAGTGTGACAGGAAGTAAGAAACTCTTCCTCTTCTTCCCTCCCCTCCTCTCCTTAAGGAGTCAGACATTGGTCAAGCATTTTCCATTTAGCAGGCCCCATGGTAAACCCCTCACGGACTATTCCCCTCATCCCTGTGATCATGCTGACATAGGCTATGTTATTTCTGTCTTTCTAAAGATGAGGACACAGAAGCACAGAATTCTGTCCAAGGCAGAGACAGAATTTGAATCTAGTCTGGTCTGATTTCAAATCAGAGCTCAGAACATTTATGTTTATTTGCTGACTGTCAAAGAAAATGAGCTTTAAAACAGATTCATTTTCAGTTTGCTTTTCTTGTTTGAACAGAGTTCTGTCCGTGTCTTTAGTCAATCCAATCATATGGACTCCAAACTCCATGATTTGGTAAGCTTCTGTTTAGGAGATAAATAAAGGATTCAGAGATGCTAAAGTACATTAGGAAATATGGAGGAGGGATTTTTTTTTTTCAGGTAAAATATAATTGGCTTTCATCAGACACATCAAATTTTTCTTTGTACAATAAATCATGAGAAATACAAACTAGTGAGTAGAGTGGTAAAATCCGTAAATCATGCCAAATCTGAATCCCTAAAGCATAATTTAGTCTCAGAAGCTTACAACTAGTGACAATTTCAACTTGATTGAAATGAGCTTGCAAAATACAGGTATTGGTTTTACCTAAATAAGGCGCAGTGGCTCAAGGTAGGAGGGATGGGTACGTCACCTCTCTACCAAAGCAAACCAAAGTTCACATCTCCATATGTCATCTGGACTGTTATCATTTCTATCTGAAGCCCATACTCTTTGTAATTCACTTTTGCATCTAGGAAGGCTGAGAGCAACCCGAAAGGGAAATGGGCCTGTGAAAGCTAATGGGGCTAAGTCAGCACGAAGCCCAAGCACGACACTTCTCAAATGAACGAGGTTCTACCCACACCAAGCATCGTTATTTCCAAATGCTCCAATTTTCACATGATATGGTTCAAAGTACAATTATAGTTTTTTTCTTCAATAACTACCCCCCAAATGAACTAGATAGACAGTCTGCAAATAACCTGAAATGCAGCCTCTTCAGTCAATGCCCAGTTGCTTCTGTGAGCTTGATTTCCTGTGAGCTTGATTTCTTCTTCTCTTCCTCACAATTGTGTAACCCAAATTCCTCTTGTCATGTTACATAATTATTTACTTCACTGTTGACATTTCTAACTCTGTAGAGGGAACTCTATATGGTGGGAGGTGGTATAACTAGCTCTGTTTAAAAACAGAATTTCAAGGAATCAAGGTAACATAATCCAGAGTCCTAATGTACTGCTCATTTTCTTTACTTATGTATGCCAGAAATGGTGGCCCTCACTAAATTGATAATATTCTTCCAGTCTAATAGGTGTGGACAAGTATAGTTACACATGTGCCTTCAAAATGACTTGCTGCAGCTATCTACTCAGTATCATAACTATAGGAATATCAGCAGCCTAAATATGTGATCTAAGCATTAGTTTAGAGCTCTGGTTCCTATTTCTCCACAATTCATTTTCTTTTACGTATATGAAGAAAACAATCTCTTCTATAATGAAACAGTATTGCTTAAGCAGTATCCCTGAACATTCTTTCCTGGGATTTGGGGAGTCTAGTCAAAAAAACTTTTATGATGAAAAAAAGAATACTTTCCAACCCCCACCCCTCTCCCCACCATTGTAGACAACTGTCTGAAGAATATTCAGAGAACACTAAGTCTTGCATTTAAAAACAATCACAGCCATTATCAATCTGCAGTCCACAGAAAACAGGGCAGTGTTTTCCTTTTTATTTTTTTTTTAAACATTAGTGTAATTTCTGCTGTTTTAAACTAAAAACATTTAATATAACCATAATTTAATCACCTTCCTTTAATTTGAATTCACATGGTAGATACTTATAGCTACTTAAAAAATTAAGTGGCAAAATGTATATGAAGAATATGTATCTTGATATTTTAATTATGCTCAATTGAATGTACTTAGATTTAAAGTGCTTTTCACAAATGACATGTGCTAAGAATATCTAATTGCACACTGACATTCTAAAATATGTGCTTACATGTGTCAAAAATAGATTAATATGAAGTTATGGAATATGACTTTTTTTTAACTAAAGCCCAAATACATTATTTTGATTATCTAAATACAAACAAAATTGTATCTCTAAATAAGGTCTATACTAGTGTCTAATGTTTTATGTTATGTTAAAATGAATATATAAGTGATGGTTGTATTTGATATCTGAATAAATTAGAAAATAAAGAATTCTTAAAAAAGCTAAGCTTCAATATATTTTCCATTTACTCTTATTAACTCAACATTAAACGGAGGCAAGAAAATAGTTTGTGTATAGCGTAAGTACTATTATCCTGTATTCAAGATCACAGGTACCAAACTGATACTCAGCAAACAGCAGTGGACGGATGGAATCAGCATCGACTGCTTCACAAGGAATGAAGATGGTGTTCAGCAACCACCAGAGAAGCTGGCAAGCAGAGGCTGTATGGAGTGGAGGCCCCTCACTGTCCAACTCTGAAGGGAAGGTTCAGGCTCAAGCACCCTCGCAAGAAATGCCATCGGGAACTTAAGTACTCATTCCAAATTCAGAAAAGGATCTTTTCTTAAACCCTAGTTGTTGTGGGCTGTACTGCACCCCTCCCAAATTCACACCGTTAAGTCCTAACTCCAAGTACTTCAGAATCAGACTGTGTTTTGAGATAGGGACTTTAAAGAGGTCATTAAAATGAGATCACATGTGTCCTAATTCTATGTGATTCGTGTTCTTATAAGAGATTAGGTTCTAACAGGCAACACACAGATCAAGGGGTGACAGCGTGAGTGAGGACCTATTCAGAAGGAAGCCATCTGCAAGCAAAGGGAAGAGGCCTCAGGAAAAACTAAGCCGTCAACATCACATTCTTACACGTCTAGTCTCCAGAACTGTAAGAAATTTCTGTTGTTTAAACTGCCCGATCTGTAGTATGTTTTTTATTTTTATTTTTTTTCCGGTACTGGGGATTGAACTCAGGGGCATTCTACCTCCGAGCTATACTCCAGTCCTATTTTTTATTCTTTATTTTGAAACAGGGTCTCACTAAGTTGCAGAGTGCCTCACTAGGTAGCTGAGACTGCCTGTGAACTCGGATCCTCCAGTCTCAGCCTCCCAAATGCTGGGATTACAAACGTGAGCCCACCACGCCCAGCTTGTAGTATTTTCTTATGGTAGCCCTAGCAAACTGTATACTGAGTTAATCTGACTAAATGCACATCTCTAAACATTAAGCGATATAGGATTGTTCTCCTTTGATTTGGTACATAAATTAAGCTCTTAAGTAAAGAATCTGTAACTAGATTTTTAACAACTTTGAAAAGAGAATAAAAAAGATTCTCACCATTTAAACATTTGAGACAGACACCAAACTAAAATGCCCTACTTTTAATTTCTCAACCACATGGTAAGGCAAGAAAAAGCTATTCTGTTTACACATCTTACAAATATTAAGTTTCGTATTTTCAGCTTCATAGGGTTTTAATCGGCCTAACAGAAGCCTGGCCAAGAAACCAAAGCAGAATCTATTTGAGTGACATTAAAAAGCAATTAAGTTACAGACCTGTCAAATATGTTAACATTTGGGGTTTGCCTGTTACACAAGTCTATTTTGACTAGTACTACCAGAATCATTTAATGTATTACAGACCTTCCATGTCTAAAGAACCCTAACTATATGAAAGCTATGACCCAATCTTTCTTCAGATTTTTGTATCATAACAACCTTCTTCCACCCCTCCCCGCCCCCGATTTATTAGAAATCCAGAAGGAAGGTTTGACTTTGAAGTATGTTGAGTCAAACACTCTGAAATTTTACCAAAGGGCGAAAAGGTGGAAAGATAGCTGGTTGGCTCTGTGTCTATCAGGAGAAATGGACTTTCCCTTACTAAGATGGCTCTTCTTAGCCTCTGAAGGCAGCCCTTAGTCAGGAAGGCTATCCCTAGTTGTCTTTCTCTGCCCAGGTTGCTATAACAAAGTATGATAGCCTGAGCAGCTTACAAACAACAGAAATCAACTTTTTAACATTCTAGAGGCCAGGTAGTCAGCATGGCTGGAATCTGGTGAGGGTCCCCTTCCTGGTTCAAGTACACCATCTTCTCCTGATAGAAAGATGAGGGTGTTCTCTGAGATAAGTGCACGAGGGCACTAATCCCATTCATAAGGGGGTTCTCAAATAATTTCCCAAAGGTCTTACCTCCTAATACCATCACATTAAGTGAATGGTGGGGGGAAATAAACATTACATCTATAGACTTCACAAACCCTTAATACCAACAGGTATTTCTTTTTTTGTCCTCAGTCTAGGTAGAAGTCATCTGAAGAAGGAGCCTCTCAGAAGCAGGCTGTGGAACTTGATCTCAGACCAAGACCTTCATCCCATCCCCCAGCAGAAGTGTTGGGTGACCTGGGATGGAGCTGCCTCCTCGGCCTGTCAGAAATCTCCAAATTTGGATATTGCCATGTTTAACATTTTTTGCTGTTCATCAGTTCCTTTTTAAAGCCTTTCGTTTATACAATTCCATCATGGTTTTGACATGATAATTTCACATGTTAACCATTCAATAAAATATTTTCTACTTAAAAAATAAGCCATAATAAATACACTATACCAAATGCCCCATGTTATTATTTTCAACTTGTTCTTAAGATTCTGAATATATGTGTGGGTTGTTTATTTGCCATTTTTAGAAATGAAGTCAAGTAAAATAAACGAGGACTTTTGAAAGGTTGGTTCTATTTTCTGAGTACTCATGGAATACTTTCTTGTGACACATCCTGGATATGTAGATATGTGGGCATGGTTACAGCTACTCCCTGAAGCCCATCAATTCCTTCACTAGTTTTCCTTGGATCTAATGTCTTTTCATTGGCTACCTGTCTTTAGGTTAACAGTAACACAGCATATGAAGTGACCTCCCTTCCTCTCCCATTCCATAACTGCTCTCATCACCAATACCTTTTAAACAAACATTTGTCCATTCAATAGATTTTTTTTTTGTACTTGGAATTGAACCCAGGGACATTCTACTAACAAGATATACCCCTAACCCTTTTCATTTTGAAACAGGGTCTTGGTAAGGTACTGAGGCCTGGCTTTAAACCTGTGATCCTCTTGTCTTAGCCTCCCAAGTACTGAGACTGCAGATGTATGCCAAGGCACCCAGCTCAAAGGTTTTATTTTAAGCATCTCACATGTCAGACAGTACTATGCTAGGCACACAAACATAGCAGTGAGACATATGTACCCCATTCTCAATGTATGGATGTCTTAGTTCAGTCAGTATTTACCTTGAGTAAATACTGAGGGATGAAATGGGTTGTTGGCATGAAGCTATAAAGGAAGAGCTTCCTAAGTAGTGAAGCAGTGACCACTGTGCCAAAGACGACAGGTCATACAGAACACCTGGTACCGTCTCTAAGTCTTCAAGTCAGTAGGAATTGAAGGATAGGGTAAAGTATATATACAAATTAAGAAAATTTATAATATGGTCTTACAGTTTGAGCAGTATATGCAAAAAATTATTATATTGGGAGCATATGCTAAAATTTTTTTAAAAATTAATATGCTTTTATTGGTTAAAATTTCCAACATTTAAAATAATGTAACCAACTATTAGATTTTCATTAAACTACAAGTGAACTATAAAGATAGAATCATTAAAAAATAACAAACTTGTCTCTATAACATCATCTTGGTTACTTGACATATCACACATAAGTGACTTCACAGACATTCAATTTAATGATTGAGCCTTGAATGAGCCCCTATTTATAAGTAGGATATGTGCAGAAGCTTGTGCAGTGAAATAAAACGTCTGCATTAAAAAAAACTACACTGTGAGGCCACATCTCCACAGGAAACCCTGGGATGAGAAAGATTACAAAAGTAGGACTTAAATCCACTTGAGGCAATCTGCCTCACCAACTCTGATTGCCAGAGTCTGTGTGTTCATTACATGAGGAAATTTTACTCCTGGTTTGATATGATTGAGTCCAAAATCTCAAAAGATTTCAAACTTAGTCATAAGGAATATGGTTTCGAGTATATTTTATGATGGAAATACGCACACTATTATTCAGGGCATACTTAGAAAATTCAGAGCTAAAAACCAAATAATATAAGAAGCACTAGAAGACATAATGGTGGGAACAAATGGAATTATTAAGCATAGACATTCCTATCCTGATGAGGTCATGATCAAGGCTGTCGTTGGCCTTTCACCCAAAATAAGATCTGCCAATCAAATTTCCTCTTTCAATAATTAAACAAAAAATTAAACCCAAGTAAGCAACTTGAGCTAATTAGCTGGGGCAGGGGATGAACAGAGGCTGAAAGGCCATACTGCAGAGAGGCCAGACAGCTAGCAAGAACTTGAAGGGAATTCTTGAGAAAGTTAACACTATGAAGAGAAGCAATGGACCAACAGAATGAGAGGTATATAGAGGTAAAAAGTCATTGTAAGAAGACCAAGTGGAGAAAATGGAGAGGAGTCAGTCTCCAGAGCTCGCTCGTAAGCGCCTTAGTTTTCATTTCATGACACCCTTAAGGCCAACCTTCATTTGTTATTGCTACTTTAATGAGTTTCTGTTCCCTGTGACCACAAGCATTCTAGAGCTGTTCAATGGGTTCAGAGTCAGCAACAGACCCACCAAGGTGAAGGGAAACCAAGGTGCTCCTGCCCCTCAGCACTGCTTACTGAACCTTCCAGTGGTTGAAAGATTCTTTGCTCCTCTTCCTATTAGGAGGTAGAGACTAATTTCTCTTCTTTTGAATCTGGGCTGGCCTAACTGGCTTGTTTGACCACAAGAAGACAGTGTAGGGATAGGCCATAAAAATCTCACAGTTTCTGCCCAGGAATCTTAAGGTGCCTGCACTTAGGAGGCTCCCTTTCAAAACCAAGCTGCCAAGGTTTGCAAATTCCAAGTTACACAGAGAAGCCATAGTAGGTGCTCAGGACAACAGTCCCAGTTGCTGGTGGCTGACAGGGTGCATTACGGCCAGCCACAAGAGTTGTGTCATCTCAGATACCCAGCTCAGGTGGGTCCTCAGATGACTCCAGCCCCACGTGCCATCTGCTGATAACCACCTGGTTATCCCAAATGAGAGCCTCCCAGCTGAGTCCAGTCAACCCAGAGAACCACGAGAGACAACAATAAATTGTTGTTTGAAGCCACTAGTTTTAAGATGACTTCTTCTGCAACAATGGATGATCAGAAAACCCCTCCTCCTGAGTTATATAGAAATACTAAAATCATTCCCATTAGGAGGCAAGCCCTGGGTGCAGGCATGCAGTGTGAGCTAAGATGATGTATATATCGTATTCAGAAGATGGATGCTCTACCGACCAGCATAGGAAGCCAAATAGCAGAGAAATTACAGATATATAAACTCATAAGGAAGATCAAAACTTGGGGGTTTAGTTTAGTGGCAGGGTGGTTGCCTAGCATGGGTAAGACCCAAGTTCCTTCCCCAGTGTCCAAAAAGAAGAAAAAGAAAAAAACCCCTAAGATTTCCAGAGCCTTCATGGTCAGGAACCTAGGGTCTTGCCCATGCTAGGCAACCACCCTACCACCCTACTTCAAAGGGTGGGCTTCAGAGATCTAGCTTCTCTCTCTGCTCTCAGGACTGCCCTCTTCTCAGACCCACAAGTCTTTCCATGCGAGGAATCCTGCAGGGCAGAAACCCGGCTCCAGTCACCAGCCCAGCTGGGCTCCCAGCTTGTGGCCATTTGTGTGAGAGCCTGCTGCACCTTCCAGCAGCCCAGCACCGCAGCTGAAACCATCAGAACTGCCCAGTCATCACGAGAAAGAACTGATTATTGTTTTAAGCCACTCAGTCTTGGAGTAGCTTGTTACACACAACAGATAACTGGAAGGAAGTTATTTTCATTTGACAGACAAGAAAACTGAGAGTCAGAGAAGGCAAGTATGTTGTCTAATCCTTGACTTACATCTGGTAAGCAAAGGCTTTGGGACCCTAAAGTGACTAAAAGCCCATACTTTTTATAGCACAATGACTGTCTTGCTGTTAGATGTGATTACTTTTTATTACAAATGGCTACAATTTTCAAAATGATTAGTTTTATGTAAATTCTCCAAATTAAAATTATGTCCATCTATTTATGCTTTCTATTCTTCGTAATTTAGGAATCTTGATTAAATATGGCTTGGAGAAAAAAGTGATACATTTAATTAAGGATGGGAAGGATGTAACTAACATAAAAGAAAAGATATATATGAGCCCATTACCAGATCTGTCATTGATAAATTGAAGATTTAACAAGTTCACTTTTAAGAGTCATTTTGACTTCAAAAATCTTTCATTTAAACAAATATTTACAAAGAACCTGCTGGTTCCAGTGTACTCTCCGAGGTCCTTGGGATACATCAATGAATAAAGAGATCTCTCTCTTTTTAGAACTTGTCCTTCATGAGTGAGATAGAAAATAAATAGAAGTCATTCGATAAATACATCAATCACATAGAATACCTAAAGGCGTTAAGAGCCAGGGGGAGAAAGAGACAGAACTGGTGGTAAGGCAGACAACAAGGGTGTGTGTTTGACAGGGGCATGGTTAAAATTTTAAAAGTATGCTTAGTATTGGGGGCAAGTTTAAATTATAAGACTGAAGCAAAGACTGTAGTCAAGGGGAAAAATCCCAAGTTACCAAAAACTTGGTTAAATGAATATACTCTTCCAACCATAAGTCTAGCCATAGAACATGCCACACATCTATAACAGTTTATGCCACATCACAACGTCTGAAAGTAATACTCCCATTTGCTATTTTTTTTTTCTGACAAGCAAAGCACAACAGTAGCACTGATGGGAAAAAATGCAAAAGCTTCAATCTGGAAATCATATGAGTTGTTCCTATAGCACTAGGTTTGAATGAGGCATTCAAAACCAAACATTTATATTGCTTAGGGATACACTCATATGTAATCTAAAGTAGGAGGACATGCATGGGAATGAATAAGACCCATTTCACAATTAGATTCTTTTTGGGGGGGGAGGGAGCAGGTATACAAAGGTCTCCTGCAGCACTTATCAGATTTGCCATTTTTAGGTAAGTGGTTAGCACACTCATGTCTGTATCTCTGTGGTTTCCAAAAGTTTTCAGAATAAATACCAACCATAATAAAATGTAATAGAAAAGAGATGAGTAATAAAAACCCGCCTTTAAAAATGCTGTGCAAACAGGTATAAAAATATCACACATATGGGATCACCATAGACGTGAGAATGCAGGTAACAATATAGAGGTCTTGTCGATTTGCTAGGGAAGGCAATTAAGATTGCTCTTTCAAGGCAGGTATGGTCTGTAATTCCTACTTTGGAGACTAAGGTAGGAGGATTCCAAGTGTAAGGCCAGCCTGGACAGCTCAGCAAAAAATAAAACTGAAAAGTGCTGGGAAGGCAGCTTAAAAGTATGCTTAGTATTGGGGGCAAGAGTACTTAACTAGCATGTGTCAGGCCATGGATTTGATTTTCATTACCACTGCCCGCCAAAAAAAAAAAAAAAAAAAAAAAAAGACTATAGTTCAAAAGCATGTGGCTTGTTTTTCCAAAAATCATTATAGAACATTATTAATTTGTATTAATATCTGAATAATTTTTACTAAATATGAGTTTGAAAAGTCAGAGTTTCCTACATTACTGATATATTTTTTCTGGTGAACATTAGACTTTCAGACCAGATAAATCTATCATCCTTAAAACCAATCGTTGTACCACTTGTCTTTGTTTACCTGGTCTTTCTTAAGAGGAAAGTATCAAAAGCTAAAGATCCCAGAACCCTCAAGATTTTAACTTTGTTCCACTAGACACATAAAAGACAAAAGGAAGGTAACCTACAGATCATATGGTATTACACAGTTTTTTCTAAGATAGCAGCAAAACAACAACAGCATACTCATAGATAGTTGGTCAGTTTTTAAAGTCATTGGGAATCTAACTGGGAATGGGTAGTGGTCAGAGGCTGTTGTTCTTCTGCCACATTTACTAAGAACCTTCAGTGTCACTAATGGAGACCCTCAATCACATTTTGCCAGGGCTGAGCTTCTGACCCAAGAAGGGGAAGGATGGAAAGTAACAAAAGGTGCATGTATCTTTTATGCAGGGAATCCTGAGGCTTAGGGCTCTGTCAGAATGTCTACAACTACTGGCCCAATTTAGAATGTAGAAAATCAACTCAGAAAATGCAAACTGTAAAGAATTCTTTCAGACATAAGAGTTTATAAACCCTGGTCTCAGCATCTGGCTTAGTCTTAAATTGTGCTGAATATATCACTACTGTGAAGTGTGAAGCTATAAAAGTGCTCAGAAAGCTTGAGTCAAATTTTCAGCAAGATACTAAACTAAAACAAGTATCAATATGAAAAATTAGTTAAAAAATAAAGTCAGATTTGCCCTTTAATACATGTTAATGAAACAAAATAATATGTTTTATTTAATCACAGATACTATTATATCAAAAATATCAAGTTAAGGAATGGGATAGATTTTATTCCTTTTAAATGTCAATACTTGTTTTCCCCCAAATACACTATCACTTTCATTTTTTCTAAAAAATAAGTAAAACAGACTATTTGGCTAAGCACTGTGAAGCTATGAGGTTATGAGACAAAGATCTCCCTGCCTATTTTCCCTGTTTTTGTAGAGAACAGATTATAAAACAGAAAAAGCCTTGTTCAAAGAAATGAATAGCTTTGGTTACAAGTGCAAAAGTCAGCCATGTGTACTAACTCTCAGTAATAATGAGGCAAGGTGAGCTCCTGGGGGACTTAAAAGTCAACGCCTAGCAATGCTTGGCTGAACTAAGGCAGGGAACTGCTCAAGTGACACCACCTCACAGAACCCTTTGTATTCTCAATTGGACAGACCAGGCTATGGAAGTCAGAACGTCTTTCTAATGTACAAACTGATTCCAAATAAGGGGAAGCTGTGCCAAAGCCTGCAAGAAAAGATGCTGCTGCTACTCAAAATATACACGAACATATTAAAGATGGAACCAGCCATCCTTCTACTTAGAGATCTGAAGATGCCTGGGTTGTTTCTGCTCCCAACAGAATGGCCTTTCTGAAAACAAACTCTTATTTTCCTAAAGCAATAACTTGGAGAGGAAGGCAAAACAGGAGACTTGAAACACTGGCTACCCACCTTTGAGATGAAGGGTGGCAAACCTCATTTCACAGATATTTTAATTAGTTGTAAAGCCCTAGTGGCTCCAGTCTTTAAGCCTGTATTTAGACCAGGTTTGAAAAACGGCTACGCATCTTTATATTAACTAGACACCACTTCTGATGCCAATCTGTGCTCTGCATTTGAAACAGGCAATGACATAGGTGAAAACAAGACCACCTACAGATGGTACCTAGACAATACGTGCCAGAACCAATCTGCCTGGCACTCATCTGCATGTGCAGGCAAAATGCTTTCACTGAAAAGAAAATACACCTCCAGGCACCACGCCATGACAACTGCCAAAATCTTGAGTAGCATCACGAAATTAATTTTTATTTTAAATTCTCACAGAGATCTATTATCATGTCTTTTAAAATCTAACTTCAATGACAAAGAAGCAAACAACCACCTCGACCCGACCTACAGAAATGTCCGCTATCTCAGGCCCCTTGCAATACCTGAAGGACTGGGCTAGATACAATCTATGGAAACACTTATTTAGAAATGAGAAAATCTAGGTACTCAAAGGGAAACTATCATACAGTTGTTTGAAATGAAGTACTTGTAGGGAAGAGCTGTTTCTGCAACTCTTGCTATTTTCTATTATTATTGTCTTTCCTTTTTATTGAGGACATTAAAGGCTCCCTTTTTCCATCCTGAAAACTACTAAAGTTACAGAACAAGGGGATCCTACCTGGCCATCTCTGACAGGTCAGTGATCAAATAGAGTTAGGCAGTAGCCAAATTCCATTCATCTCTTAAGAATTACCAGGAGCCAGGACTTCATAGCTCCTGCTATACTCAAGGGGCCACCATTCAGCATCAGAGAAGATGATAAGTCCTTTCCACACAAGTGTTAATATTCTCAGGTGTTTGGCCAACTTCTAAACTCAATGAGTTTCAGGAAGAAAATTATTTTATGATAACATTTCCTGGTTAGAACATGCCAATTAAAAAAACGAAGAAAAATGTGACCTCATTTTTCTTACAAGATACATAGGTTAGATGAAAAATATACCAATGTTGTATTGCCTGAGCGATCAAAGCCTATTTAACCAACCCTATCTTTAAATAGCACCAGTCTTTGTGTAAGAGTTTAATTTACTTTAAGTATTTACATTCACACGGACAAACTGGTACATGAGATAAAGCAAGAAACAATGTTTTGCTGAGCTTCAGAACAAGATGCAGGTTGTTCATCCATATCCAGAAGCAATCATTCCACACATTCTTGACAATGCACAGTACCCTCAGCCAGTTATTCCCAAGCAGTTTTCTCCCAGAAGCATTGGAAGCTTGAAGGGTTGCTGCCACTTGTAAGGAAAAGCAAAGCAGAGGGCCATGGCTGCTGACTTCAAGCTACAAACTTTAGTGCCTGACCCCCAGCAGAGGGTGCCATGAGGAAGGAGTGCACTACAAATTAACTTTAGAAAAGGGGAGCAAAGATTTTTCAGAGGCCAAACACTTCAGCCACAAATGACTTCTACTGCAGAACCAACTGCAAGCAATGATGAATTTAACAGGCATGACTTCACAGGCAGTAAGATCAGGAACATTTACCCTTCCACCTCAGGAATGGTCGCCTAGATGTCTAGGAAGAGTGGAACTGCCCTAGTAGACTCCCCTCGTACAGGATCTGCGGTTAAACAGAAGCCTCAGTCCACATTTGCTGACCATGGCAGGGATGTGTGTGTGAAACAAGTCTTTCCATTATAGAGATCTGCAAAAGGTACTTACACAGCCTCCGGCAAGAATTTCTGCTGCAAGTGGGACCGAACCATCTTTGTGCATAAACTTATCCCTCACAAAATCATTCACCTTGAAGAAAAACATTTATAGAAGCTGATGAAAAATATGAAGAAAGTCATTAAACACATATATATGCATCTATCATTATGTTATTTTTTTCTGTCAGTTTACTACATAAATTAACAGATCTTAAAATAGTTTAAGAGAGGTACTCTTAATAGCATACATGCAGTTGTCAAAAGGTAAAAAATATATATGCATCCCTATGCTACAGGAAAAAAAATTAAAGACAAATGGCTTTTGAACCCAAAATTGAAATACGTCCTATAGTTTCAATAGCATGAAAAGGAAGACAGATTGACAGTGGAGACAAAATAAAAACATACATTTTATAATTTGAGAACTGCTGTATAAGGTGTGATTAAAAATCACATTCAAGTCTTCTAACAAGACGTAATCTAAAACACTCCTGACTGAGACATATTGGGCTGTATGGATTTTTTGGCTTAGAAGTTCAATATCTAAAAATTCCTCAAGGATTCTCAAAGAACATCAATTGCATTAATGAATTAAGTGTAATATTCTCAAAATTCCTACAAGCAATCTTAAGGAATAATTGCATGTTTTTGGCAGAAATGGCTGGTATAAGCAGAACTGTATGGACCAAGTCTACCTGACCTAATCCAGAAGGAGAGTTTCACTTTCCAGGGCTTTATGGCCTTCATAATTTACATGCCATGTCTGTCCATGCCATAAACACTTACACTGAGTACCAGCCATCTGTCAACGTGAGCCAGGCGCTGGACAAACAGTGATGAAGGATCAATTTCAACTAGAACATAGAGCCCTCAATATTGGGCTTTGGCAAATGCTTGTAGAACACACCCTAAACACACATTCCATGAACAGCAGGTGTCACTGAAAGAGTACAAGCTTTGAAGTCAGAAATTTGATTTGGCATTCTAGTTCTCTTGCTCAGGAATGATGTGGCCACAGGTAGGCTGTGTAAATAAAGCTGGTGGGCCTCTTCTTACCTGTACACAGTGAATCCAATTCTGCTTGAGATTAAAATGCTAAGAAATCACTCATGTCAAGTGCCTAATGTGGTAGGTACTGAAGGAAATTTCGCTGCTCCTCTGAAGATGAAACAAGGCTGGCAGCATTTGTGGATGTCCCATGTTATACAGAGAATAATGAAAAGCTCTGTGTGCTAAGTACCCCTACCTTCCAATTAGTCAGCACCTCTGAGCAACCACAAACCTGCTGATTCACAGAATACCTGTTAAGATCCTGCGCATGTATGAATTCTCTTAGGAAGAGCCCCAACTCAAAAGACTTACTGTTAGTTTTATGGCCTTCTCTGGGGCGACTCCCAATAACTGTGGCAACAGACCTAAAAATCAACAGTAGAAGTATATTAAATAAATTAGCATTAACTAAACAAATCAACAGCTTCTGTAGAGGGGATCACCACTTAAAAACTGGGGCAATCTTTGCTGCAATTTTCTGCTATTACCTTTAATGAGAATACTTGAAATGGAATGTTCAAGTAATAACTTTGAACTGCCACATCAGGCCCACATAAATTCCCTTTCACATTCTGGATCATTTGCAGGTTGTGTAAATCAACAGTAATAGTGATGCAGGAAATCTCATTCTTCTAGGAAAGTTTACTCCCTTTCTTCCTGTCTCCTAATGAGTGGGCTTTGGCAAAGATGTCTATCTTTTTCTACCACTGTTTTCATCTCACCCAAAACATCCACACTTTAGTAATTTATTCACTAAACAACTACAACTTGGTGCAGAGCACAGAACAAACAAAATCATGCTCTCAACCACCTCTCATGGAAGACAGGGGCCTGGACAATTGGAAAAAGATGCATTCCAGGAAGGGGAAGATAAGGACAAAGAGAGCAGAGGAGAAAGGAGTCTGGTACGTTCTAAAATAAGGGAGACCATTAGCAGCGCCTAATCGGAGCAGGCACAGGTGGGCGCCAGATGCTGTAGCCACATCATAGGTTGGGGTCCTGAGCCCGAGTAGTCTCAGAAGTAGGTAAAGGGTTTTAATCAGGAGAGATATGTGCTAACCGTTTTTTTTTTTTTTTTTTTTTGTGGTACTGGGGATTTAACTCAGGGGCATTCTACCTCTGAGCTACACCCCCCAGCCCTATTTTTTATTCTTTATTTTGAAACCGAGTCTCACTAAGTTGCAGAGAGCCTCACTAGGTAGCTGAGCCTGGCCGCGAACCCGGATCCTCCCATCTCAGCCTCCCAGCTAACCGGTATTTTTAAAAGACCACTTTGGCTGATGTGTGGAAGACACAGAACACACTGACTGTGTGTGTTCGAGTGTTTGAATGTGTGTGTGTGTGTGTGTGTGTGTGTGTGTGTGTGTGAGCTCACACGCGCGCATGTCTAGGTGGGAAAGAGGACGATACAAGCTGGCAGGGCCCGAGGCTGCTCAATTTTCAGCATGAACGACTAGGCAGAGCTGAGAGAGTCTGTGGGAAGAAACAGGTTTGGGGTGACAAGGGGGAAGCAAGGTTCAGAGCACATGGGGCGGTGTGGCCTTTCAAAGGAAAGGACCACTTTTAGGAAAAGACAAAACAGTAGTAGGTGAACATATTTTTAAAAAAACTGCAATTTTCATTTGTTCTAAAAAACAAATGCTTTTCTTGGAAACCACACACTAAGCTAACCCCAAGGGTTATGCCACATAACTGTCCTTTAGAGGGGCTTTGAGAGTCAACCCTTGTCAGGAAGTACAATTTTCTAATTCATCTATATAAGAAGGTCCACTTGCAGCCTCTTCTGAGAAACTAGCCCTGCTCACACATTTTCTTAAAGGAGCAGCCTGAGGTCAGAGGTCACTAGCCCATGGGCTTTCTCTTTCCAACCTATAGGTGTATTTAATTGAGTAGCACAACCTTTCAAAAATATTCTAAGCTCCTCTCAAAGACAGACAGGTTCTGATAGTCCTGGGCCTCTTTCTGACATCACAGCAATGTACTCCAGGTGGGTGAAGCTCAGTCCTTTGGATGAAGACCCATGCATCTGATTCCTAAGGTCCCCACCCTACAATACCTACGTCTCAATGAGGACAAGTGCTGGCTTTCGTTTTCATTGCTCTGTTGATGTCCATATAATAGCAAAATGTTTCTTTTTGCTTGTGACTACACAAAAGGGGGAGACTAAATAGAGCAAGACAGCTTCATGTTTCAGGACAAATTCCATTTCATTGTGGAACTAAACGATAATGAGGATGCTGACCCTAATGAAAATTTAAAAAAAACAGCTCAGCTATAGAGTGTTTATTATGTGTCAGGCACCATTTTAAGCACTTTATTAACTCATTTAGTCCTCATAACCACCCTATAGAGAGGAAACTAAGGCATGCAGAAATTAAGTAATTTGTTCTAAGTTACACAGATGGCAAGTGCTGAGACTGGGGTTTCAAGCCTTACCTCTTCTACTCAAGAGTTTATACCCTTAGACACCAGGTAACTCGGTCACGGGCTTACTGTGCATTTCTTACCCAGCTGCGAATGTTCACTTATACAACCTGCATGGATCCTACAAAGCACATGAGTTCACAACCTCTTCTCTAGGTAGCTATTTTCAGAGCCTGCTTCATTCCTAGAGCTAGAGCTGACTAGACAACGGGCAGACACTTCAAAGAGTTATAGTCCAGCAACCTGAGCTCTATGTCTTGGCACCATAGGTGGGGACAGCCAACCAGAAGCATAACTGGGAGTCCTTTGGAGCAATGTTGTGGGCTAATGCAGAGGTGTAAACTGAAAAGATGCCATGAGTAGAGCAAGAAAAACAGCCAACTGAAAGCTATGTATGTTCTAATGTAATGAGGAAGCAGAAACCAAGTATAAGCAAAGAAAGTGGGCTGGTGGGAAGAAGAGAATGTGGAGCAAAAAGAATAGGTACACCAAAGACAGAACACTCACAGCCCATGAAAGGCACAGAGCCAGCAGGTCCTGACCACCTTCTGGGCCCACTGAGGCCAGGATCTAGGGTAATTCCTGTTGCCTCATGAGATTTCTGCTTTCTTTCTTTCTCTCTCAGTTCCATTAGTACACTGTAATCATATATTATCATGAAGTTTAGAGCAACAGAGAAAGGCATGTACAAAGCACTTGGTGAGCTTCTCCTGGCTCCCAACCCATTCCTTCCCTTTCCCTGTGCACAATTTTCAGACTGACATTGATAATTGTATATATGTATACCGTGTTGACTGAAGTGTTTCCTTCATCAGATAGATGTTCATCAAAGACGAATGGGTTATGAAATGATGGGATATACACACAATGGAATTCTACTCAGCCAGAAAGAAGATCAAAATCATGCCATCAGCAGGAAAATGGATGGAACTAGAGAATATTATACTAAATGAGATCAGCTAGTGAAGGGTCATGTTTTCCCTCATATGTGGAAGCTAGGGAGCAACTGGGATACAAAAAGGACTTTTTTCTCTCTCATGTGAACTCTTACCAAAAGCCTTCCTATGTGCTTGCCAGCCTGAGTGAGTCTATGCTCTTCTAAATGAAAGCAGCCAAAGCAGCATGTGAGGGAAAGTGGGAAGAGCGAAGCACATGAGCAAAGCGAGCGCTCCTATTCACAGCCAGCACTGTCACCTCCTAGAGTGCACTCGCTCTTATCAATCTTAAGAAGTCACCTACGATAGGAGAAGGCTCTGTTATTACCCCATGAAAGTACAATATTAAATTCTACTAGGGAAATGTAGGCAAAGGCTGTTTAAACTCCATCTGAAACCTCTACTTTTGTCTCTGTATTCAGGTCAAGATCCAAAAATGTTTAAATATTTACTTGCTAGATGTATTTTTCTCATCATTAAATTTTAGACTGAAACTGTGGAAGGGCTGGAAGCACTGTGATTTAAACGATTATCTCTTGTCTCCACAACTACCCTGTGACAGACTTTAAAAATGACTAATAAAAAAATAGCCCATAGAGCCAATGACCACAGCATCAGATACAATCACTTCAAATGAGAGTAACAACTATTTCTTCACGGAGCAAAGATTTACTCAATGCCTTTTTTTTGAGTGCCTGGTATTAGAATAAACTGGACACAATATGAGATTGCTGTCTCCCTCACAAAAAATCCTTGGGTTAGAAAGAAAGGGAACTCTAGTTGTCTCCATGCACCAGCAAGGGGACAAAGCACCTGCAGACAGCTGGATGGGCATCAGAGCCCAGGAACATCCAGCTACCAAAAGGAAACAGAGGAGAGAACCAGGTATTCTGCTTGCAGGAGGAAAGAAGCATAAAAAAGGAAGAACTACGTGCCCTGGGCTTTAAGAGTCAGCAGAGGGTCTCAGGAGAGAAGAGAGATAAGGAGAATGGAAGGCAACACAGCCCAGGATGAGGGAATAATAATGGAATAAAAGCCCCATATCCTCATAATTATGGCACAGTGAGTGTTGGGGCAAGATGATTGGAGGCGGTGGTTAGATCACAGATCTTCTAATACATATATAAAGGTATTATAGGGGATGCTTATTATGCACCAGGTACTACTAGTTCTATGTGTTTTATGCAAACTAACACATGTAACCCACATGGTAACCTCACTCAGTGTATGCTATTTTCATTCCTATCAAATGATGAAGGAACAGAAGCTGACTTCTGGGGAGCTGCCTGTTAGGAACAGGGCTCAACCCTGGCAGCCTGGCTGCAGTGTCTGTGCTCCGGCCTGGTCTATTGCACGGCATCTCTCACACTCAGGCCAGACTGAGGCGCACAGAGCAAATTAGGTAGATGCACGGGGCAGCTTCAAAGTAAAAGGTAAGGTTCAAAAGGTAAAAAGTTCTAGAGGCACTTGAAGGACACTTGGCAAGGGCAGAGACTGGAGACAGGAAGAGTAACTAGGGGATTAAAGGACTATAATCAGATGTGATTGGTTTCATATATTAAAGGAATAATTCCAACTGAGTAAGAATAAAAAAAAGTGCACATCCATTCACACGACCTGGGCCAGATGTTGGCACTTAGGGAGATACAACCTTGGCTAAAGAGGATAACACAAGGGGCCATGAGTTATAATCTGAGGACCATTGCAAGACCTAGGTCTTAACACCATGGGTCTTGGATAAATGCACTTTGGGACTTGTCATGATCTATGGGACAGTGAAAAGTCACAGAGGCAGGAATTTCAATAACTCCTTATGCCTTGATCTGAGAGGGAGGAGAGCCAGCACGGCTCAGTGAGGTGGAAAGCCACCACTCTGGTTAAGGCACTTCATCACGATCACATTTAGGCTTCAAGTGCATATGTTTGACATCTGGGTAACTCAGCAGAAAAGTCAGGTTTCTAATATAAGATGTTTCTGTTGGGTCCTGGAAATTTATTTTAACCATTCAAAACAAGAGACTGGATGTGTGTGTTCTTTCTAACTTCTCAAGACAGCATTCCATTTTCTAACTGCCTCAAATGAAATTTATTAGTGTGGTTAGTTTTCTAATCTTCTCTTTTTAGTTCAGCTCCATCAGCACATGTGGCAATGCTTCCTTGGCAAACTGACTCCACCAAAGGCTGTTAATGCGAGAAAAGATTTACAGGGTATGGTATTAATATGGTATTTTGTCTTCAAATTTCATGGGCTGGAGATATAAATCACACTGTCCCTTCAGATTCCAGTCCCTTGTGAGCCCAGTGAGTACTGAGCTGGAGGTGTGGGAACTAAGTCCATGTCAGGAGCCTCTAAGGTAAGCCTCATTTGCATCTCCAAAGGAGGTTCCCTAGAGCAATGTGTGAGATTAAAAGACTACTGTGCTATTCTTTAAGAACTTTTTAGAAATATAATTCTAGATTGTCAGCATTGAGAACTATCTATTTCCAGTGACCAGCAGCGAAATGAATAGCATGGGCTGGTAGGCAGACAAGCCTGGACTGGAATCCTAGGTTTGTAACTCTTCCATATTGAGTGATCTTGACTAAGTTACTCTTTGAACTTTAGGTTGCTGGCTATTGAAACAAGAAAGCTAATTACTGTCTGTTGGTTTATTTTGATAATTACATGGGTCAATGTATACAAAGAGCCAGACACTCTTCATCACTTATTTTATGTATTCAAACATAATGCTTCTTTCTCTGTAACTTTTCAAGACATATCTTTGATTGTATTCTTGTTTACAAGAGGCAATGCAGCCTGAATACTGTTCAGTCCAGAATTAAGTAGAGTATAACGCTGTCACCATGACATTATGCCTATCCTCAGAAGAGCTGTCCCCACAGTGTCTAGGGGCACTGCTTCCTTCCAGCAAAGAAAAGGACGTAGCACAGACATAGCAACACATCTTTGACTATGTTTTTAAGCTAAAATTAATCTTTAAGTTAAGAATTTAAACATTTCCCAACCTCTGCTGATAGGCAACTTTTTACGATGCAATTTCTTCTGGGTGGCAGAGGAGCCCAGAGGTTAAAAACACAGGTCTAGAGTGCAGTGGATGAGTTTCAATTCTGACTTTGTTATTTATTAATTGTATAACTGTCAACAAAATAACTCATTTCTGTGTACCTTAGTTTCCACACCTGTGAAATGGGAATAATCATGGTATCATCTTCATAAGGTAGCTGTGAAGACAAAATAGAACCTGAGATTCTGGATCCTCCTGTCTCAGTCCCCCAAGTACTGGGATTACAAGTACGTGCCACCACACCTGGCTATTTTTATCTTCAACATAATCATCATGACTATAATTTGCCTTCCTTTCTCTCCTTCAGGGAAACTGGACTCCAGGGAGGCTGAACAACTTGTTCCAAGTCACTAGGAGCTACTCAGTTCCTGTGGTGGAATGCAGAATGATGCTGAGGTCCACCACTAGCCTCACACAGGGCTCTCTGCCCCCAATGCTTAGCTTTTTCTGTCCCTCTAGTGAATATATTGTTCCAGCTTCCTTCTCTGTCCCAGAAAGGTATTTCTTCCAGTGCAGACAGTTCTGAAATGTTTCCCTGGACCCAAACTCATGCTGACAGCACCCTGGATTAACTGGGTCTGTCACACAACCAAAGGAGGGTGGTCATGGCAGGCACTGACATCATGCCTCCCTCTCTCTATCCCAGGTCATGAATTTTAGGCTCTTTGAGAAAGCAGTGGTCAGAAGCCAGGTTGATGGTCTGCAAACAGCTATAGTCATATGCAGCCACTGTCCAAAAAGATCATGTTGGATAAGAGAATCAAGACTATAGAGGTTCAAAGGCTTTTAACAAGGAAAAAATTCACAAAGTAAGGCAGCACTGCTGTCTTAGTTCACAGTGGTCAGCCAAACCCTGAGAAAGGTAGTGTAGAGCACATCAAATGGGATTGTAAGTATTCAGGGCAAAGACAAGAAACAGAATTTGGGAGGAGAAATTACTTCGTAAGAAACCCCTGTTCCCTTATCTAAAAGCCATGGCTGGCACTGTTGTGTCATCTAGTTTCAACCCAGTGTTAGGCCATCCTATGTTAAATTCTTACCCTCCTGACCCCACAGTGGAGGCCACTACACTGGCACCCACGTTCCTTGAAAGCCCCCCCACCCCTTCCCCACACTTGCTTTCAACATCAGATTAACCTTCCTTCTGGAGCTATCAGCACTCAGTGCGCCCTGCCTTACAGCTTTTATTCTTGCTCCTATTTCCATGCCCTTCTCTCTTCACTTGTTCAAGCATTCCTCCCTCCCTCCGCCTCCTCCCATTTGTCTGTCCGCTTTGGACTCATATTGCCCGCAGGCATGGGGCACTTCCACCTTTCCAACCATGCTATCCCCTTTCAAAGCCCTCATTACAGCCCAGTTCTCCACAGGCTCCTGGCTGCTGCCCCAAGTGGCTGGACAGTGGAGCTGGGGAAAGGGCAGGTGGCAAGGGAGCAAGGAATATTTCAATGCCTGCTTATCTATGTTAAATGCTTTTCTCAAAATGTTCGGTACCGACTGTGTCAGTGAGCGATGACTGAAGGTTAAAATATAAAATGAATGACACCAATTAAGGTCTAGAAAATAATTCCTCTTACTCCTCTTTATTGGGGCTTCTCAGAAGGGAAGACTATCAGTAAAAAGGATCATACAGTCTCCTTCAGTTTTTCACTCATACATGACAACTCTCAGGATCCTGGTTATCCTTTTCTTCTATCTATTCTAAACTGTAAATTTTAATGTATTTCCTTTGTTTCGGTTTCAGCAGCAAGCATGGTAATTGGTTATAAATTACCATCCTGGAGACCTGAAATTAATGAATTCATTCATCTTTCCCTCTCCAGGCTACATATAATTCCAAGTTTCTGTCACCTTTCTCAGTTTTCTAATTCTATCAGTGTTCCCATCTGGCTCTCTCAAGCCTCTAAAAATATTTTCATGAATCTTAGTTCAAGTCTTGGATGATAATCTACTCACTGTAGGTTTCTGGAGATTCGATAAACTAATGAATGAATCACCTAAGTCTTTTTATCATTCTTGCTGATTTCCTATAATCAATTATCTTTTGATCTTTCAACAGTTTAGCACCCTATGTGCAGAAATTGGCCAGAAAATAAGATTCAAACTAACCCAGTCTGCAATCATTAAAATTTTGGTGGACAAGGTGGACCCATGGCTCAGGGAAGCTCACAGATTAAATGTGGTTTGTTCCCAGATACATATTTTTTTTTTTTTTTTTTGCAGTACTGGGGATTGAACTCAGGGACGTTCTGCCTCTGAGCTATACCCCCAGCCCTATTTTTTATTCTTTATTTTGAAACCAGGTTTCACTAAGTTGCGGAGTGCCTCATTGGGTAGCTGAGACTGGCCTCGAACCCGGATCCTCTGGTCTCAGCCTCCCAAATGCTGGGATTACAAGCGTAAGCCACCACACCCGGCTGCATATGTTCTTAAATAATGCAATACTGAATCATGGAAACATCAATCATTTTATTTTGGTGTTAAGATTTTTAAATCTATTTTTATCCACGAGAATTATGCAAGAAGAATCTCAAGGTTAAGTCCACAGACTTTGGATACTCCCTTCTATGGTTATGAGACCTGGCTTAAACTGGCTGCCTGACAAAACTCCTTCCTAGAATATATACAGATCAATGACTTCCTGAGATATCACCACAACATCCTCTAGATGTCACCTTGAGAACATTCCAGGATGGAGGATGACTGCTTAGCACCGCACAGAAACTTAAAATAGACACATCTAAGGCTCTGCAAGCCTGGATCAATGGATTTTAAAAAAGAATTGTTATTATTATTATTTTTTTCCAATTACCTCAATTATTAAGTACTGCTCCAAATTAAGTTTAATTCATAAAATGATCTAATTTATCTTCCTGGGAAATTTTCTTTGGGGATTCTCCCACCAACAGAAACAAAAACCCTTCTCTAAGAAGTATTTCTGATGGACCCTGATTTCTCTTGAAAACATCTTTTGCCCAAAGGGCCTCCCAAAACATTTTCTATTTCTGAGGCTGCTCATCTTATCATCTTATCACCTGAAGCATCTGAGGGAGGAGAGTGTCCTAAAGTTCCAAAGCAGAAAATTGGTTATTTGTGTGACACTAAGAGCATTTACGGATGATTATTCCATCAACTGTTTCTCTTAAATATGCCCAGTCCATAGCAGTCCTGATCATTTGGTCATCTAGTCCATTCAAAGCAAATGAGCTGTCAGGTAGCTCATGAAGGGTTTCAAACACCTGAGCACATTCCATTGGCTTGGAGACTGGGAAGGAAACAGAGGAAGACTTACAGGTGACTTCAGGGAACCCTGGATTATCTCAGGTATTATTTCCCTTAACCCTGACAGACTTAGCCTGGGGTCAGACTTTCAAAAAATTAGAAAAAAAACTTAGGAAAATTAGTCATTTTCTTGAAAAGAAGTAGTCTATATTACAGTGAAAGTTTGTGGAGCCAGTGTGGGATCTTTTCCAGTAACCAAAATTTGTGTAAAAAAATCAAGAGTCTCTTAGAGACAAAGAAACAGGGACCTTCATAGAGACAGAGAGAAGAACTATCCAGCTCAAAACGTTAAAGTTTCTTGTGACTCTAAGGCACAGTCTATTAAAGATCATCACTAGCAGTCCCTCGAGCTGTGACAACTGCTCTCCTTGGGATGATGCAGCACTGATTTAGATGTGTCCTCTGATGACTGCCAGGTAACTTCCAGGACTGTATAAAGATGCTGGCAGCTGCCAGAGAAAAGAAAAAGTAAAAACAGCCTGTCCTAAAACTGGAAGCTAAAAGAATTCTTTAAAAATAATCTTCATTCTAGTTCCATAGGGAACTACTTTAAAACACAAAAACAGCTTCCTGTATTTTGTTATAAGAAAAGAGAGACAGCGTGACAGAAATAGTTATTAACCTCATAATAAGAATACATGCTGCAAAAGCACCTTCTTTCAGCGTCAGTCGCCAACTTTTTAAAAAGTATACACAAAGGTAATTTTAAAATAGGGGAGAGACCTCACTTACGCAACATTCTCAAATTATCCTTTTCAGGGAATATGAGCAATTATATATGTCTTGATGGAGAAAAATTACATGTTATGCAAAATTTTTAAATATGAAAAAATGCTCAATATTTTGAAACATGTTTATGAATTAAAGATGTACTCCAACACTTTCTCAGATACTGCCAGGTGAAAGCATTAACTGTAGCAAGTTTCTATTCTCAAAGTTTAAATTTAGCCATTTTTCCCCTAGAACAAGATTTTTTAAATAATAAAATTATATCTAGTGAGAAATATACAAAAAAGCATGAGCATGTATTTTATATCAACCTTGTACATAAACACTATAATACTAAGTCTCAGAAATAATTCGAGTATTTTTATTTTTATTATTATTTCTTTTAATAATGATAGTATCCCAAGAGTTATCAACATTTTCATCTGATCTCCTTCTTGCCCAAAAATAAACATTTACAAATGTGCAGTTACGTACAATTCGTGATTACGTGCAAGAAATTCAAGGGAATTAGTCCCTGGCCAATTAATAACAAGAAGTCATTTTCATGACAAAATCATAAATCATTATCATCATTATTATTTTTAATCTGAACTGTCTATCATCACTTTGCTCTCAAGATCCAAATTATGGATAGAAACTAAACAAGAGTTTCCACAGTATATGTTTTGTTTTAAAATCACCTGCTAGAAAAGATAAGAACTCCGCGTGAAATGAACATACTCGACTCCCAGAACTAATCTACTGTTCACACTCTACTTGTCACGCAGACAGACAGCTTGGGTGCTTGCCCCGAGGGATCAGGGACCGAAGCAGGTTAGATAAATGGCCATTTATAAACCTGGAAAAGGGCGAAGAGCTGCCTCTTTGGAGTTAGGAATGAGCTTTGCCTCTCTACAGTATGCAGACACCCTTCCCCTTCTCTGAGCAGCTAGTAGCAGTTGCTCCTATCATACACAAACACTAACTAAACCAGCAAGAGGTATAAACCTCTCTTCATGGCCCACGTCAGCTCAGCACTCAAGTACTCAAATATGCTTTGAGCATCTCAGACTATGGGTTCAAAAAGTTAGGTCACTGAAGAGAAATATAGAAATAACTATGAATCAGAATCTGCCAGATATGGTTATAAAAATTAAAAACAAACCAGCTCAACCAGAGCAAACTGAAGACATTTAGCAGTGTTGGACAGGACTCTCACAATTCTAAAGGCACCTTGACATTTAATCCAATACCCATAAATGAAAAGCCCATAAAAGTAGTTGGTGCAGCAACACCAAGGTACAGATGTCGGTCCAGACTAGAAGTTCAAAGTTCTTTCAAAACACCACCCACCACCCACCTGGACAGGTAAAGTGGTCACTTTTGCCTGGCTCCCTGCAAAAAGGAAGATGTGACATTAACCTTGTACTATTTGGAAGCCATTTTATTTGCTAGGTTGTTGTCGGGGTGGGGGGGCTTCAAATGGAAGGCAGTGACCCTTAAGGGGTCATCATCAATCATCTGGGGTCAAAGACCTTCCAAATTGTAAGAAGAGGCAGGGGGTAAAGGATAAAGGGGAGAAAAGATCAAAAGGCCTTTGATGAGAATTATCTACCTATGTAATAGGGCCTGCAAAATGGAACTTCTCTGAGCTTGGAAACCTCAGTTTCTTCTAGACAAGGTTTCTGCTTTGCTTACTTTGAAGACTAGAGTCAGCAGATGGCAGAAGAGGCCTGGAGGCACAGGTTTACATGGCTGCCTGCTCGCCATCTGCCTCAGCAGAGCACTAAACCCTGTTTTTCTTACAGAGCAAGCACTAGTAGGGAGAAGAAGACCTGCAGCTGGCCAAATGGTCAAGCAGCTCTGTGTGAACTGCCTTGCAGTTCAGCATTTTAGCCGATGCAAATTCACTTTTTCCCATTTGTACAAGTTTAGCCATGTTGCCTTAGGCCAGTGCCAACAGATAAGCAGAAGGATCTATTGAATTCTTTCCACTAGTGATGCCATCCGCTCTGCTCTGGTTATCACTGATAATGAACTTTCGATGATTAAGGGAGCAGGTGGGGACAGGATGACCTGGCTAGAGTAGAGTGTGAATCAACACCCTCAGATGCACAGTCAGAGAAAGGAAAGGAGCAACTTTAATTCAGAAAGAGGCAGGAAGAAGCACTACGCTGAACCCTTGGTTATCTGCTTGACAGATTTAGGAATAGTAGTCGCCACCATACACAGCAGTATGCTCCAAGGCCTCTGGCAGATGCCTGAAACCCTAAATAACCCAAATCCCATATATACTATCCTTCCCTATATGCACATACCTATGACAAAGTTTTAACATTTTAATTAAATTAACTTGGCACAGCTAGAGATTAACCACAAAATGAATAAAACAATTATAAGAATATAATGAGTCTGGCATGGGGGCGCACGCTTGTAATCCCAGCATTTGGGAGGCTGAGATCAGAGGATCCGCATTTGCGGCCAGCCTCAGCTACCTAGTGAGGCGCTCCACAACTTAGTGAGACCCTGTTTCAAAATAATAAAAAATATAGGGCCGGGGGTGTAGTTCAGAGGTAGAATGCCCCTGAGTTCAATCCCCAGTATTGCAAAAAAAAAAAAAAAAAAAGAATATAGTGTAATTAAAGCTATACAAATGTGGTCTCTCAAAATCTCTTAAGTGTATGGTCCTTACTCTTCTTGTGCTGATGTGGGATGACACGGTGCCTCTACGATGAGATAAAGTGAGGTGAATGACGTGGACATTGAGATGTAGTGTTAGGCTGCTCTGACCTTTAGAAAATCATAGATGGAGGAGGAAGATGTGAGTTTTATCATCACACTACTCAGACTAGCACACAATTTAAAACTTATAAATTGTATCTCTCTGGAATTTTCTCTACTTAATATTTTCAGATCATGGTTGATCAAGAGTAACCGAAACCGTACAAAGTGAAACAGTGGATATGTATGGGGGCCCACTGTATATTCCAGAAGAATCATGAATCCTGAGCGGACCTTGTCCTGTCCCTAGGATTCTTTTCCCTATTAGCTGGTGAATGGAATACTTTAAGAGCACAAACAATGAGCCTTTTAAAAACTCACCGAAGATGTTTATAAAAATAATTTATTATTTTAAGAAATATAACACACAACACAGCAATATAAATGGCTTTCAGATTATGGACTGTTTTGATTAGCCATGCCCTGGATGCCTGCAGCCTACTCCCATTAGCATGGATAATTGAGAATCTGCTGTATTTCCATTTTAACACAGTCTCTGTAATTCATTTCAGGCACTGGGATGGGAAACCAAACCCTTGGCTATTATTTCACCTTACATGAATTTAGTGCATGGTACTAACCTCTATACAGTCCAAAGAAACCTTCATAGCGTAGCACTTTCTTAAAACAGTCAAAGCTGTTTTTATACATGAGCTCTCCTACAAAAGAGCCGGTGGATCGCTGGTTCTGCATTCGAGTTTTTACAAGATCAATGGGATACACGGCAGTGGCTCCAACAGCTAAAATTAAAGAATGCAATATTTCAGAGGGAATTAAGGTGAGTCAGAGGAAGGAAGGAGGTAGATAAGATCAAAGTAAAGGCTGAGAAAAGAAACAAATTTTGCATGTCCAGAGTTTAAAACTGTACTGCCTTTTTATACCCTTCATAAACCACTGTGGATTTTCATTCAAGTATCCCCTGATAAAAGGATGTCACAGACAGTTTAAAGTAAAAGCACATCACCACAGCCTAACCTCATTATTAGCCTGTGTTTAGAAAGCCTTTCTGAAGATAAGAAGGAGAACAATGTCATTTGTAAGACCCTATTCCTGTGCAGGTATGGTCATGGATTCACCTCCAGACTGGTAATTGGCTTGGGGAACAACTAGGAAGACTTTGTTCTATAATATTGCAAGGTGGAAAATCAGAAAAAGACAGAAGAAATCATGAAAGTGAAGGTTTTATATTTATCCATAACTAACCTCCAGCAATGGAACCCAAACCAAACCTGTAGGCCGACTCTGCGACTTGGAGGAGGACTGGCCGGGTGGAATCCCCAGAGGCCTTCTGCTTTGATGCACAGGCAGTGAAGTGGGAGGTAGAAAAGAGAACAGGACAAAAATGAATGGTTACTTAAAGAATTACTCACTGAGTTCTAAATCCACAGTAAAACTAAACTGTCAAAGAGGATAGTACGATTAGATTTCTTAAGTATGGATTAATAAAAAGCTTATAGTGCTACTGTTTAAAATCAAATTTGAACATAAAGCCATCATTTACCAAAAAAATGTCATGAACCTATTTTCAAATGTTCAATTCTCATTAGTAATCAAAAATTTTAAAATATCAATGAGACACCATTTTTTTTTGGTGGTACTGGGGATTGAACCCAGCTGCAGTCTACTACTGAACTTCACCCCCAGCACAATTTTTTATTCTTTTATTTTGATACAGGGTCTCACTAAGTTGCAGAGGGCCTCATTAAGTAGCTGAGGCTAGCCGTGAACCTGTGATCCTCCTGTCCCAGCCTCCCAAGTACTGGGATTACAAGCATGAGTCACCATGCCCGGCTTGACGTCATTCTTCATTAATCCAATGGGATAGGTTTTTATTTGTACTTTTTGTTTTTGGTGTTTTAAATGGCAGTATCATGACTGGCAATAGTGCTGTGTGCATTTCCCTATTACTCTGAACTACATTATGATGTGAGACTGCAATGTACAAAATAGAAGTATATTATAAAAAAAATAAATGAAGAGCCGGGCGTGGTGGCGCACGCTTGTAATCCCAGCATTCGGGAGGCTGAGACCGGAGGATCCGGGTTCGCAGCCAGCCTCAGCTACCTAGTGAGGCACTCCGCAACTTAGTGAGACTCGGTTTCAAAATAAAGAATAAAAAATAGGGCTGGGGGTGTAGCTTGGAGGTAGAATGCCCCTGAGTTCAATCCCCAGTACCGCAAAAAAAAAAAAAAAATTAAAAAAAAATAAATGAAAACAACAACAAAAAAAAAAACAGCCTTCTCAAACTTATTGTTAAGCCAAGTATAAACTGAGCAAAATTTGGTAATATACATCTAAGCAATTAATATTTACATAACCTCTGACCCTACAATTCTACTTACAAATGTTAAGTTAGAAAATAATCAACAAACAAGGATTGAGCTACAAAATGTTAAAAACAGTGCTCTTTTAAGAGCACAAATTCTGGAAATACTTTAAATAATTAGTAATAGAGGACTGTTTAAAACATAACACTATAGTGTTAAAAGTGTCAATAAAAACAGTATTGTTAAGAGAACATACATTAGCAAAATTTTCATGTCCTTATAAAAAAAAATAAGCTAAAAAGAGCATAGTAGGTAGGCAGGCAGTTATTATATATTCTCTTTTCCTTTTTAAATACTTGAAACATACCACGGTAATGTTTTTAAAAACATTTTTAAGACTGTAACAGTATGAAGTTATTTTTATTAAAATTATTTGCTGGTATGTATATGCATATAAAACCATTATTTTGGCATCCCTACCACACAGAGATATTCAAAATGTTTGTGGTAACTTGTAACTAGGTGATGGTATTGCTGGTGATTATTATTTTTTCCTTTTTGTCCATCTTTCTTAAGTCAATACTACAGATTAGTCAGTTTTGTTCTTTTGGCCTATTATCCTTAGTGTTTCTGAGGCCAAAACATTTCTGAGTATTTCACTTCTCTGCCTGCAAACATAAAATGGTAATTTTATGTCACGCAGAGTTGTCAAATGAAGGTGACATATAGTCAGTGCTTAATAAATACCTGTTGAATGAATTAAATACATTCAATAAAATTTGTTTTTCAAAAACCATGATAATTAAAATCAGTGAACAATGAAAATAATCACCAACCCCAGCTATCAACCCACTGAATTTTAGGTGCTGTCGATGTAACACAATTCTAATACAATGAGATCATTTGGAGTCTCCTTCAAAGTCATTTAAGTGAAAATAGTTTTACATAGAAATATGCATCTCTAAGAATGTAAAACATTTCTTCTGTGAATTCCATGGGTTGCTTCCAACTCAATCCTGGCACAGATGGAGATCAACAGAATCTTCATTTTGACAGAGGTATCCAAAAGAGAAGCACTATTTTATTTACAATGGATAAAAAGGTGTGATTCTTAGGAATCGTTCTGGTGTCAAAATAATGAGTGAAAACATTCTGAAAATAATGAAGGGGAGGAACCTACCATTAGCACTAATTCCTCATCTAAAAGACAAATGAAATCCCAGACTTCCATTTAACTTTTCAGAAGCTAGAAATGTAGTATGTTCTTAAGGTGACACAGCAAGGACTCCTCCTTTGCTCCTGTGTCTAGGGCTAACATCCCAAGGGCAGCACAGTGCTGGGCCCGGCGCATCTGTCCACAGGTGGATGACCTCCCTCGCTTGCATCTGCTGGGCCCAGTGAGGCAAATGAAGAAAAAAAGGCATACTGGATTCACAGTCAAGGCCACTGTGAATTGCTCTAAACCTCTAAGCAGCAGCCAATCATTTCCTGCTGTAAATCTCATCAAACTAGTCTAACCCTTTCCTCGCTAGTAGCACGAGCCGAGCACCCATTACAAACTCTGAAAAGCTGCAAAGGGCATAAAGGGAAAATGGTGGGCTGGCACTGCCAGCTGGAGAGGAGGAGAGGGCAAAGAAAACTTCCCTGTTTTCCTAATCCCCAAATTTCTACAATCGCTGGTGGCATACAGACAAAGAGATAATCATCTCATGAGCAGTGTTTAAAATCAAAGGGCGGGAGAGCGGTGTTGTTTCCACCTCCGCACGTGATTATACACTTTTCCCTCCTGCACTAAGGAAACCGGCTTCCTCTTTTAACCACAGGCAGCTGCTTTTCCAGAGGTGCCTAGTTAGGATTTAGTGAGCACACACCTACTACTTTGACTTATACTCTGCACACAAAACTTGCCACTGCCTTTGGGTGGGAAGGAGCTAAAAGGAGGGGGTCCTGGCTCAAGGCCTGACAGTCCTAAAAATGTAGCTCGCATCAACCCATTGTGGTCAAACTGGCGTCTCGGTACAGACCCAGAGCTCCAAGCCAAAAACGGTTAAGTCTCATAGGATTCAGAGATGGCTTTGCCTTAAAGGAGGTATTTTTCTAAAAACATTGCTCTGTCTGTGAGTGGATTTATTTTACAAACGCCATGCAAGCACAACACACACTATGAAGGCCTTTCTTCTCTGAGCCTGGTCTATAGAGCTGAGCAAGAGTTAAACGAGGAAGTCTCGTGTCTTAAGTTTCTGATTCCCACAACGTTAAGAGATTGGTTTCTGTTAACCATAAAATAAAATTTAGCATTCCTAAAATTGTTTCCACATAACTTATGAATCCTTTCACAGAGAAAATAGGTCTAAAAGCCTTCAAACTACGACTCCAGACTAAACAAAATTATCTCATTTTGATATTCGGAAAAACGGAAGGCACGGCAGTTAGACAATGCGCTGACGGAGTGCCTCTGTGCAGAGCAAAGATGGTTTTCATTTAGTAACACGCCACTGCTGATGGGGACAGTGACACCAATCCAGCACTCCTTCCTCACTTCACTCAATGAAAGACATAGGGAAGAAGAAGGAAGCATATTCTTTGTGTTTATAGAGTGTTTGGCTTGCTGATCAGTGAGGAAATCGCCCTGTCTTTGAAAGTAATAAGCAAATGCTAGTATCTGTCAATTGAAAAGTCTCTATGTAACTTCCCTTTTCAGCCTTCTGAAATTGTCCGGATTTTGGAGGTAAAGTGGAAAGATGGTAAGTCCAAATATCGATGTCAGAAAGCACACTGAGTGCAAAGGGGCTGGGGGGGGGGGTCTTGCTAAGGAAGCAGATGTGCTCATATTCACTCACCTGCCTCTGGGCCTCAGCCAAGTTGAAGGGCAGAGTTCCCTCTTCAAGGGGAGCAATTCGCTCAATGTCTGCTAAGGTCATACGTCTGGAGGAAAAACAAGCACAAGCAACAACAAAAATATCAAATTATTAAAGTTACATGATATAATTGTAAAGTATCCCATTTATCATTTCCCATATTTCAGTGTTGCCTTCCATTTGGCTTCTTTCTCCCGCCCCTGCTACCCGCCTCCTACCCTTACCTCCTAACCTTCTTTTATTAAGCTAATTAAAAAAAAAAAAAAAAAGCCAACTTACCCCCTTGGCTCATATAAATCTGCTAACTGAAACAAGATGTCAACTTCCATGGGTGTAACCTGACCAAATTTCTGAGCTGCCAGAACAAACTCCTCTGTATGGAAAAAAAGCAAAAAGGGAAAGACTCAAGAGGGAACAGACCTAAATTCAGCATTAACTCAAGGCCCTGGAATGAGGGACATCACAAAACTTTATGATCAGTCACAAAATTCAAGACAATCTAAATAGGGCAAGAATTTTTGCAGTTCTTTAATTCACATGGAAAGAGGATATAGAATATTTTCCTCAACATTTGCTTTAAAACATTTGCTTGTTGCCATCTGAAGACTTTGAATAAATGACACAGGATATTATTCAAATTACAAGTCAAAGAAAATGAGGAAGCATATCTAAAACTTCATATGTATAGGTCCAAAAAGTCTTATTAATGAAGATGTGGAAGTCTTAAGGGAATTCTCTGTTTGATTAAAAAAAAAAAGCCATTAAGATGCTGATAATATCTTTGTTCAAGTTTATAGATCAACTTATACTTTCATCAGTATAAGTTTATGGAATTCCTCATGTACTCCTGGAGGCCCCTTTAGAGGCTGCCAATTTAGGTCAACTTCTAGCAAGATTTGAAAATATTTAAGAAACTTAAAAGAAACTTAAATGTGTTCCTCATTCAAAGGCTGTCTTCGGTTTATTTAAAATTCAATGAAGAGTGTTTTGTTTGCTTTTGTTTGTCTGATCAAAGGGAGGATGATCCACATGTGCCATATGGGTAATACGTGTGAATGGAATAGGAAAATCTGTACCAAACTCCTGGTTGCCTTCTTCACCCTGGTAATAATTCCCCAAGTTGCTTAGAGGCAAGAATTCAGATATACTCTCACTCACCCTTAGTCACCTCTACATCTTTCCTGTTGCCAGCCAGAGTGCTGTAGATCTTTCTAATAAGTTCCATGTTGTTAAGAAGAGAATTAAATCCATTAAAATAGGAGAAACTAACTTGATGGGACGTGGTACCTCCAGCAGCCTTGGTAAGTTGAAAAGAGAAAGAAGAAAAACAGGTGAGGAAGACTCAGAAGTACATATGTCTAATGCTAGTTTGGAATTATCCAAGAATGCATGTATAAGACATGATTGCAAGTATTTTTCTTTCACATTAAAAACAAAGCTATAAATGATTTTTAGAAGTAACTGCAACTAATCATGAACAGAACTTGTACTTCCCACAGACAACTCCTAGAAAACTAAATAAGTACATGTGTAAGATTATAACAAAGGACCAACAGTAATTGACAGAATTCAAATTTCAATTGGAAATGTTTTATAAGTTGGTTTATTTCATCTAATGAGAAAACCTTACAGGCGTATACATGAAAAATTATACACATGCATGTGCTTATACATGCAAAACTATTATATCAGTGTAAACATACTGTGGAAAGTGGCAATCTAACATTAATATCAAGACTTGTCACGTTACTCACAACCAGCAATAAATTATCACTTAAGTACAGACTTCACATTGGTGGGATTTCTAACAAGCATATTGTGGCAGAATTATGAGATGTCATATGCTTGGATTGGGGGGTTAAGAACAGTCAGTCAGAATTCTGATAATCAGAATTTTTAAGAAATCATATTTCTTCACTGGGGACAAGGAAAACAGACAGCACATCCATTATGAATGGAACTTCAGTTTGGGGTTTCAAATTCTCCTTCCCTAACAAGGCAAAGTATTTTTATTAGGAAAGCATTTCTTTATAAGGTAACAACCACATAAATCTCCACTTAGTAATCATATAAAACAGCTGACATGAGAGTTTAGTAAGAAGTGGGAGAAGGGGGGACCAAGAGAAGGGGTTAGAGGAACACAGTGCCGCAGTGGAGAGGCCTTGCCTGAAGGCCAAGTCTCCAGAACAATGCGCTGGGAAAAAAAAAAAGGGAGACAAAAGCTCAATGAGCGCCTTCCTCCGGTCAGCACCTTGGGCAACCCAAAGGTGGAGAAAATATTCACAGCTCTCTGTCTGGGATTAACAAAGGGAAAGCTGCCATTGGGGAGGAGTTCCCAAAACTGAGTGATCTGATCATCAGAATCTAGAAGCTGTACCAATTAGACTCTAAAACCTCACATGGTAAAGTACAGTGTAAAATTATAATCTGCATTTTAAACAATCATCTTTGATGATTCCAATGTTCCATGACCAAGGCTTAGGAACCAGCATCACCGAAGGGTGCGGGGCTCCCCCAAGGCCCAGGAGGCAAGGACAGCAGCTAGATACCCTCTGGGATGGACTATGCAGAGCCTGTCACACGTGCCACCACCACCTCAGCACATACATCATGCTTGAATGAATAGATCTGGGGTTTGGAGTTTCTGTTCTATCAACTACTCCAACAAACGATAAATGTGTGTGTTTTTTTGTCTTAGAGAAGAAACATGAAGATCAACATTTGGTATACCTCAAAATATGAAACAAAATTATTTCTCATTTTTTTCTTTAACCAGGTAATACAGTCATTTTTCTGCATATGTGGGTTCCATATCCATGGATTCAACCACCCACAGGTTGAAAAGAATTGGGAAAATAAATTACTGTACTGAAAATGTACATTTTTTCTTCCTTGTCATTAGTCCCCAAATCATACAGTATAACAATTATTTACATAACATTTGAATTGAATTAGATATTGTAAGTAATCTAGAGATGATTTAAACAACCAAGAAGGTATGTGTAGGTTATATGAAAAGACTATGTCATTTTATATAAGCATTTTGAGCATCTGTAGACTTTGGTATGTGAAGGGGTCTCAAAACCAATCTCCAGTGGATACGGAGGGATGGCTACACAGTTCTCTAGTTATTCCATAGAATCCAGACACAAAATTAACCTACCCAAGTTTAGTAATGTATGTGTGATCACATTAAGAAAATATTAGAAAAGAGAATATACACACACACACACACACACACTTTTTTTAAAGCACTAGGGATCCAGCCTGTGAGCATTCTACCTCTGAGCTATACCCCCAGTCCTGTTTTCTTTTTTATTTTGAATCAGGGTCTTGCTGAGTTGCCTTGAACCTGCAATCTTCCTGCCTCAGTCTCCTACGTACTGGGATTAAAGGCACACTCTACCATGCCTAATGATAAGTGTTCTTTATAATCTCTTATTTACTGAGCTTATACTAGGTGGAACAAACTACTGCAATTAGGGCAAGTTACAACTTACAGCTACTAGACATTCTTCTACAAAAGGCGTCAAGACATGGGGGCGGATAGTGACCATGATGTCTCGGAAGTCAATGGCTGTGACTCTTCCAGTCTTGGCACTGTCCCGTTGTACAAATGCTTGCTTTGCATGTTCCAGTTGTATTTCCTACAAATAGAGAAGTGAAATACTTATGTTTCTCTCTAACTTACTAAAAACGACTGCCCATTATTTTCAAGTCTGGCTAAAGAAATATATATTGGATCTTGATTTAACAAGCGTGTTTAACAGTGCCCCCAGACTACTATCTCCTTCAAGAGAGAACTGTGCTCAGATCAGGAAACATGGCTTGAGAATGTACAATCCACCTTAAACTCGTACCCAGAGAAACCAAATCACTCCCGTGCCTTGCTAGCGTCTGAGACACAAGAAAATGAAACCTGGAATAAAGT
>PVLC010012501.1:0-24682 GCA_004027655.1 Graphiurus murinus
CTCTAAGTTGCTGAGGCTGGCCTAGAAACTCCTATCTCAGCCTCCCAAGTACTGGGATTATAGTCATTTGTCATTGTGCCTGGGCCAGGGCTGCTGCTGCTGCTGCTGCTGCTGTTGTTCTTGTTCTTGTTCTTCTTCTTCTTTTTGCAGTACTGGGGATTGAACCCAGGGGCATTCTACCTCCAAGCTACACCCCCAGTCCTATTTTTTATTCTTTATTATCCAGTAGAAGTCATGCTATGTCTCTTCCTCTCTCTCTCTCTCTCTCTCTCTCAGAGGAATTGAACCCAGGGCCATTTTACTTCCAAACTACACCCTAACCATTTTTTATTAATTGGTGCATTGTAATCATACATCTTTGTTAGGTACAAGCTGATAAAGGCATATATGCCCACATTTCTCATTTAACCCTTTCCCCAATACCCACCCTACACCCTTGCCCTCCCTCTTTCTCAAGTTCAGTTAGTGATTGCCTTTTTTATTTTGAAATAGAGTCTTGTTTTTAGGTTGCTGAGGATCTCACTAAGTTGTTGAGATTGGCCTGGGACCTGCAATTTTCCTGTCTCAGTCTCCCAAATGCTGGGATGATATGCATGCACCACATTTTATTTTATTTTACTACTGGGGATTGAACTCAGGGGAGTTCTATCTCTAAGCTACACTCCCTGCCCTTGTTTTGTGTTTTTGATATAGGGTCTTCCTAAGTTGCTGAGGCTGGCCTTGAACCTGAAATCTTCCTGCCTTAGCCTTTTAGGCACTGGGATTACAGCTGCACAATTGTGTCCAGCTTCTCTTTTTCTCTTTATCAGGATGCTCACTTTTGTCATCCAGCCAACATATTGGGAGGAACCCAAATCACATGGGGGAAGTCACATGGGGGCCACATGGGGATGTGGTACCCCCCGCTCTGAGGGTCTCAACTAAGGTCTAGTTCACATCAACTGCTAGCAAGTAAGCAGTACTTCAAATGATTATAGTCCTCCAATTTCCAGATGAGGATATTATAAAGCAGAGACAACCATCCCCATACGTCCCATGTGAATTCCTGACCCGCAGAGAAACCCAGAGTTTAAAATTCTTATTATTGATATAGGCCACTGAGTTTGGGGATAATTTTTTATGCACCAATAGATTGATACAAATATTGCAAAAACCTACTTGGAAAATATTAGAATCAGTAAGAATTTAGCATGGTTGCTAGATACAAAATCAGTTACATTTCTATATACTAACAACATATAGAAGTCAAATTTAAACCTTCACGCTAGCATAAAAATATAATTACTTGAGAATATATACAACGAAGTCATACAAGCTCTTCAAAGAGGCAATCACAAAACTATTCAAATATACTGTAGACAAAACAAGGGGATATGCATTATGCTCATGGATTCATACAGCCAATATGTGTAGATACCAATTCCCTCCAAATTGATTTATTGCGCTCCGTTCTCCAAAATCACAATTACTTTCTAATGTGAGGAGCTGATTCTGGAATTTGTAGGGAAATTGCAAAGGCTAGGGATAGTTGCAGCCCCGTAGAAGATCAAGGTGAGTTCTCACTCTCCATATTATAAAAGTATTTACAGCATTGGGTGGTTGGTGCAAGAACTGGGACATTAGCAAATGGGACCCAACAATACACATGGGCGCTGGCTATTTTGTCTTGCATCTATATTTCACACAGATATGGAACCTTTATCTACAGTAGATATGGCAATTTAGTCAGTGGTGAGCTGAGGTGTTTCCATGAATGTCACAGAGATAACTTGTTGTTGAACAAAATAAAATTAAATCTCTGTCACATAAACCAGTTCTAAGTGGATTAAGACCTGTATGTGAAAGGTTTAAAAAATAGGCAAAATAAAATATATAAATTTTTTTAAATGCTGAAAAACATTTGAAACGTGGTATAGAACTTTTTTTTTTTAAATAAAAGTAGTCTGAAAGAATCCTCTGACTTCATTATGATGTGAAATGATAATGCACCAATAAAAGCATATTAAAAAAATCCTCTTACTTCAGCCTGGCGTGGTGGCACATGCTTGTAATCCCAGCATTCGGGAGGCTGAGACCGGAGGATCTGGGTTCGTGGCCAGCCTCAGCTACCTAGTGAGGCACTCTGCAACTTAGTGAGCCCCGGTTTCAAAATAAAGAATAAAGAATAGGGCTGGGCATATAGCTTGAAGGTATAATGCCCCTGAGTTCAATCCCCAGTATTGCAAAAAAAGATAATAATAATAATAATCCTCTTCAATAAAATTGGTTAATATGACTACATTAAAATTATGAATTCTGAAGCTGGGTGTGGTGGTGTATGTCTTTAATCCTAGTACTTGGGAGGCTGAGCCAGGAGGAGTGCAGGTTTGAGGCCAGCCTCAGCAACTTAGTGAGGCTCTCAGCAACTTATCAAGACCCTGTTCCAAAAAGCAAAGAAAAAATATTGAAAGGGCTCAGGGGTATAACTAAGAGGTAGAATGCTCCTGGGTTTAATCCCCAGTACAAAAAAATATGAGTTCTCTTTTACCAAGTGCATCTTTATAGGTTGCAAGTGGAATTCTACAAGCCTACGACATGTTTCGACATAATCCATGGAGAGGTGGAGAGCATATCTGGTGCAAGTGTGGCCATGAGGCGGTAATTGTTGTAGCTGAGAATGCTCATAGTAGCACAGTTCAAATACCCACAATAGTAGGGTAGACAAAAAAAAAATCGATGGCACGCTTGCACAAAGTGGAGACCGAACCACAGCTGCATGGGTCGACACAGATGACTCTACCTGGAGCCCACGAGACAAGCCCCGGAGCAGCTACCCTCTGAGGCTCCATCACAGGCACAGCTGCCGCGCTGCTGAGGGAGCCGGACGTGGACGGTGAGGCGCTAAGGACCAGATGGTTATCACCACGGGGGAGGAGGCAGACCCTTTCTAAACAACTTGCAAGACTACCTCTGAACGGTGCTTCCCGACGTGTTTCCTTCATTTTCTTTCTTTCTTTTTTTTTTTTTTTTTTTGTGGTACTGGGGATTGAACTCAGGGGCATTCTACCTCTGAGCTACACCCCCAGTCCTATTTTTTATTCTTTATTTTGAAACAGAGTCTCACTAAGTTGCGGAGTGCCTCACTAGGGCCAGCTGAGACTGGCTGTGAACTCAGATCCTCCGGTCTCAGCCTCCCGAATGCTGTGATTACAGCATACGCCAACACGCCCGGCTGTGTTTCCTTCATTTTCAATGTTCATCTTGTATATGCATATTTTAAGTACTTTTTGGATATAAAATATAACTCACAATTTAAAAGAAAAGTGATATTATGATGAAGCCCAAGAAGAATAGTAGTTGGTATTTTGTATGCAGTATCTCTCATTTGAATTGATGAAGTAGTTGCCTTTATTATTACGGTCATCTCCACTTATCCAAGGAAGATATGATCCAAGATCCCCAGTGGGTGTCTGAACCTTGGTAGCATCAAATCGAATATATATATATATATATATATTCGATTATATATATATACATTATATATATTTATACATACATATATATATATATATGTATGTATAAAGCCAGGAGAAGTGGCACATGCTTGTAATCCCAGTACTTGGGAGGTTGAGACCGGTTCATAGTCAGTCTCAGCTACTTAGTGAGGCTCTCCGCAACTTAGTGAGACCCTATTTAAAAATAGAGAATAAAAAAAAAATAGGACTAGGGGTGTAGCTTGGAGGTAGAATGCCCCTGAGTTCCATCCTCAGTACCATAAAAAAAAATATATATATATATATATTTTCATATACATGTACATATACCTTTTGCATATATATATATATATATATATATATATATATATATATAAATAATTTTTTTCCTCTATATCTACCAGTTCAATGGCTTTACCATCTTTCAGCACATATACACTGTGCTGTAACTTTTCCAGTCTGAGGTATAACATGAAAACTTGTACAAGTTTCTTTTTCTTTCTTCCAAACTTCACAGATAGAAGCTTTGTTGTTAATGTAGGTCTTAGCCACCTCCGTGTATGATCTTTTTCCTAGTTTATTAAACAGAGAACTTTTACATTTTCGCTTAAAGGAGGCACTTTCTGGCTTCTCCTCAGCAGCCCTGTGCTGCCAGCATCAGGACCCTTGCCCTTGGGGCCTCTTTAAAGTAAAATAATGTTCCTCTAACACAAGCACTGTGATACCTTGACAGCTCCTAAGTGACTAATGGGTGGGCAGCAGATACAGGGGCCACTGGATACACAGGACAGGGAGGACTCTTGTCCTGCATGGGACAGAATGCTTTGCGATGGTGTGAGATTTCATCCCGCGACTCGGAATGGGGTGCAACTTAAAATTCAAGAATTATTTCTGGAATCTTCCATGGAATATTGAATATTTTTGAACTTCAGTTGGCCATGAGTAGAAAAGCAGAGCTATCTATGATGAGGGACTACTGTATAATATTAAATGAATTAGCTGCCTTTATTTGAATTTTTTTTTTTTTTTTTTTTTTTTGGTGTATGTGTGGTTGTGTATTAGGGACTGAACTCAAGGACGTTCTGCCTCTGAGATATATCCCCGGCCCTATCTTATCTTTTTGAAATAGGGTCTCACTAAGTTTCTGAGGGCCTTGCTTAGTTGCTGAGGCTGGCCTCGAACCTGCAATTCTCCTGTCTCAGCCTCCCAAGTACTATATTGGCCACCGTGACTAGCTAGGTGGACTTGCTTTGAAAATACAGTGTCTTCACTGTCTTCCTCTATCCATAGGCCTGCAGATGGCATTCACTGCTATCTCTTTGTGAGGCACAGTATCATGCATCAGAGATAAAAACATGCATTTCTGTGGATGCCTGTGTTTAGTTCAAGCACTCAGAATCCAGAGCAAGGAGTCTCAGACTAGAACATGCATCAGGTTGCTCGGACGGCATGTAGCTCAGATTGCTGGGCCTCATCCCCAGAGCTTCTTTCTTTCTTTTCTTTTCTTTCTTTTTTTTTTTTTGCAGTACTTGGGGTTGAGCCCAGGAGCATTGCACTTTCTGGCTATACCTCCAGCCCTATTTTTTATTCTTTATTTTGAAACAAGGTCTCACTACGTTGCAGAGGGCCTCACTAAGTAGCTGAGGCTGGCCACCAACCTGCGATCCTCCTGTCTCAGCCTCCCCAAGTACTGGGATTACAAGCGTGCGCCACCATGCCCGGCTCATCCCCAGAGTTTCTGACCCGGTAGATATGAGGACAGGCTGGGGAATCTGCACTTCTGACAGTTCCCAGGTGATGCAGGGGACGCCCATCTAGAGCAGCCTGCTTTGAGAATCACTAATTTCTACAATTTTTATAATCCTAAAGCTAGTCTTTCATTTTCAATAACTTCTCTATATTTGGAAAAATGTTTGCTTAAAATTGTAACAAAGAAATAAAGAAGAGGAAAACATGAAGCAACCTGTCCCTACTGGTTGTTTAAAATATACGGTTTCTAGCCAGGTGTGGTGGTGCACGCTTGTCATCCCAGTACTTGGGAGGCTGAGGCAGGAGGATCGCAGTTTTGCGGCCAGCCTAGGCTACTTAGTGAAGCCCTCCACAACTTAGTGAGACCCTGTTTCAAAATAAAGAATAAAATAGGGCTGGGGGTGTAGCTCAGAGGTAGACTGCTTCTGGGTTCAATCCCTAGTACTGCAAAAATACAAAAACAAAACAACATCAACAACAACAAAAAAACTATTCCTAACTCTATAGAACCTGAGTTTTTTTCTTTTCTTTTTAGATCATGTTCTCTTGACAAAATAAAGCCAAGGAGATATGAAATGGGGAGACAACACACGGTGCCTACACAGGGCTGTGGGGCAGGGACATTGTTAGTCACTGCTGCATTGGACAGCGGGCTGGACCGAATCCTCTCCATCAGGGCAGAGGCCAGACCTTCAGCACATTTCCTGAACTGACATCCAGGGGCAGCAGGAGGGAGCCAGATTCAAGGGGCCACTGAAAAGCAACTCAGAATTGGGGTCATCCCCTTGGTTATAGTAGTTACTGCAAATTTGGACAGATTTTGGGGGGGTAGGGAAGAGGAAGATCAGTATCAAGTACAAAAGAACTCTTGTTTTTAGTTTTTAGTTTTCCCCAAAAGGACAGTGGTTCATTTGTCTTCCAAACCAGAGTTCTGGGAGTGGGCTGCTCCAGGCCTAGGGAGGATGCTGATGGTGCTGCCAAGGGTACGGCATCTTTTGTGCATAGCTGATAGCCTTCCTCCTGATTCCTGAGGGCTGCTGCCTCTCTGGACATCACACTTGTATTCCAGGAAAGAATAAGGAAAGAAAGCAATGCATGAAAGGGCACACTGGTTGAGTTTCTCTTTTAGTTATGCAATGAAATCTTTCCTGGAAGGTACAACCAGAATTTTTCTTATACTCTTTAAGCAACCTCTGAGAAGACCCCTCAGTATACAAAGTATATGTGTACCAAATAATAATGTCATGCAGTTTGAAAGTATATGTTTTTATTTATCAACTGAATATTTTAAATGAAAACAACAACAAAACAAACCAGAATCGCTAAACTTAATAAAATTGCTTGCGTCTTATTGGTTGAAATTGTGTCACATGATTTCCTGAGACCGGAAAGGGGATAAGGAAAAAGGAACTGGATCCAAGATTGCTCAGACTCAATGTCTGCCACACCAAGAAAAGACTGCCTTAGTCCCAGACTTCCAAGATGTCAGTCCATGCCGGTGTTCTGGAATATACAAGTTACAGGAGTAGGAAAGTTCTCCAGATGGTGTTTAATTCTGCCCCAAGCATATCCCAGGGCAGGCAGAGAAACTATCTCCTCTCCTGTGGATTCATTCTGGGGTGCTTCACAGTGCGGTAACTAAGGGTGCCATCTCTGAAGCCAGACTTTGTGGATGTGAATCTCAGCTCTTCTCCATGAGTTGCTTGACGTTCCTTGCCCCCTGGGTCTGAATTTCTTCATCTCCAAAGAAAGGATGAAAGGTGGTTCTCACCTTATCAGAGCACTGGAAATTTACACAACACCCAACAGGTGTAAAACAATAATAATAATAATTTTGCCCATTATTCTTCAAAGTTGAGACATTTACGTGGTGCTGTTCTGTATTACTACATTTATTTGAAATGCCTTCCAATATCTTTCTACTTTTTAAAAGCTTCTGATTTTCCCATTTCCTTCGGGGCTTCTGGTCTCTGGAGCCCCAGAGCTGCACAGTATGAGATTCTCAGGTGACTCAGTGGCTTCCTCCCAAGCAGGCAGTAGTTCTTAGTCCTGGGGATGCCTTCGTGGCCCTGACTTTTGCCAAATCTCCTGTGGGACCAGCGAAACCTGCATCTTAGGAAAGGGGTTCATCTCTAGACCTGCATTCCTTCCACCTGGAGACTGGGAGTGCCCTCAGCAGATTCCTGAACTCAGCTATTGATGTTTCTGAAGGAAGCAGGCGTTTAGCAGCTGAGCTCCCAAGCCTCTGCCCTGGAATCCTCAAGAAACAGTCTTCCCTCAGCTTTGCAATGGTCCATGCTTAAAATAGCATTTCTATTTGCTGAATCTCCTCTTTCTGTTCCAGTGCTCCTTTGGGGGGCCCAGCTGGGTTTCCCAACCTTTTCTTCTTCCTTAGTAGGTCATGATCCTTCTCGAATACATGTGGGGTCCAGCACTGTTTGCTGGGCCTTTCTGCCTTCTTTCCTCTTCCTTTCCCACAGCTTTCTGGCCCAGATATTTATTTCACTAATATTTTCCTCCAGATAATCTCTCATGGGCTTCCCTTAGCGAGAGAGATGAAATTAATGAGCCCCAAGTCTGCAAAAGGCAGACTTTCAAGGTTGGATAATCTGATCTCAGAAATACTTAACACGGAGACTGATATCTAACCCCAACCTGGTCTCACTCTGTTCTTTTCCTGACGAGTTCTTCTTTAAGAGATTTCAGATTTGCAGTGTCCATCTGTTCATCTCTAATTCCGTACTTCAGCTAATCCTATTCCTTTAGGAACAATGGATATTTCCATCCCCATTTTAACAAGGAAGTCTTTGAAAAATACCCAGTAGGTCTTAATTGAACCAATAAAGGTTTGAATTTGTCCGTATTACTCCATCATGAGATGATAGTAGTGTGTGAAATATAAGCCCCCCCTGTCTCTAGCAGGCATCAGTCCCCAGTTTTGTTTTGTTTTGTCTTGTTTTTTAGCTAAATTACTTTGGAAAGATCATCATCTTCCTCCCAGATAAACATGGCAGTATCCCTGTATTGACAGCAACATGACCTTTGGTATTAAATGTCATCATAAAAATTCAAGTAAATGTTTAGTTTGTGGCCGGCCTCTCTATCTAAGTAGGACAATATTGTATCATATAAATCAAAACACCCAGAAGAGAGGATTTTGAATGTTCTCATAACAAGGAAATGAGAAATGCTAGAGAAGATGAATAGCCTAAATATATTGAGTTGATCATTGCACAACACATATGTGTACCAAAAAAATCACACTGTTCTCTATAGGTATTCTGTATTATTATCTGTCAATTAAAAATAAGTAAGTAAGCTATATTTAGAACACATAGATCTTTACATAAAAGTAAATCAGTCCCAGCACATTCAAATCACTTGCTACAAAATCCAGAGGATATCTGAATATAATTGTACTCAATTTAACACTGGACTTGTAGATTAAATTATTCTGGAGGTCAGCAAACTTCTGCAATGATATCCTTTCTGCTTTCAGTGAAAAATATTTTTTATAAGAAGAAAGATAGATATGAACATTAACGATGAGAATAAAATTTCGTGGCAAGTTATCACAGTCTTATTTACCTTTTGAAATAATCTTGAAACCCCTGTAAAGAAAGAACATATTGCAAAAACTTTGCATTGTTCTTGTTTTTATGGAAGAACTTTTTTATCATAAAAGTGAAGTAATCTAGTTAAGACTTAAAATTATGAAATTTATTTAAATAAAATATGATATTTCTTCAAATGCTTGTGGTTAAAACTGCAAAGAAAGCCTGCAGTCTACTGGTATGACAAACAACATACACCCACGGCTGTTAACAATATTTTCTGTGGAAACCTTGTCCTGCTGCCAATAAGTTGCTCAACTCCCAAGTTGAGTATATCCTTGTATTTCCAAAAGTAAAATTATATTTACATCTAGCAAATACTTAGTATTTTTAGAAAGTTGAAATTCGTTACACCTTGGGTTAAATTCTTTGAAAGCAAACATTTTCTTTTAATAAATTTCTTAGCTGTTGGCCTTGTTAGTTTAGAGAAGGAGTTGACAAAAGATAAAAGGTAGACTAAAATTTTACTACATTTTTTTCAAAAAATATGAATGGATATTGTCACCTCAAAGCTGGCCAATACTTAATTTATCCTAAAGAAATGCATAATTAATTATCAAGTTTTATATAAAAGTAAAATATTATTTCTAATTGAGAAAACAAAAGCAAATTTCTTGGTCTCACATCCCAGTCTTATAAAACCTAACACAAAACTCTGTACTAAATATGTTTTGTTTTCATAAACTTGCTCTATTTTTCCTTTCGTTCTTCTGAAATGGCTATTAGCAAATTCAATATTTTACTCCATTCTAAGATTTTTTCTCTCCAAACAGATGGAAAAAATAACCACTTGCATGAAATATTTAGAATAACAGCTTCTCTCATTTATTCACTCAATAAATCTTGAGTCTTTGGCAGATATCAGGCAAAGGTACAACTTCTAAGGACACACCAGGGAACAAAATCCACTGAAATCTTTTACTTCAGGAGTTTATTGTCTAGTTGTAAGATAGCCAGACTCTTCCTCCCATGCCCTCACCCTTACTAAAATATAGACAATCTCATAACCTGTGGAAAAGTGTTAAGTACTATGTAAAAAATTAGTCAAAGGAGACAAGTACTGAGTAATGGGAATGGGGGAGGAGAGGACTCTCTCCTCTTACCTAATCACCTCCCTAAAGGCTTGGTCTCCTAAGACCATCTCCTTAAGGCTGATGATTTCAAATAGGCATTTGGGGGAGACACGAGGATTCCGACGCTAGCAGCCAGCAAGTAAATCTTCCACTCTGAATCTCAGCTTTAGATGCCATCTCTTCCAGGATCTTCTGTGCTTTTATCCCTTAAGCAAGGAGCCAGAAAATGGCACAGAAGTATAAAGCAGAAAGCCTGCTGGTGCCCTCCAGTACCAGGAGAGAGAGAAAAGAAAGGAGCCATGTTCCATAGACTCGCTCAGCTTCGTTTTCCACACTCCCCAATCAAATTCATCACTTGTCTCATAGGAAGAGATGATTGACAGGCAGACAGCATTGTTATGCTAATGGGGCTTTCCTCACATGAAAAGACATATCATAAGTGGGGGAAAGTGTCGCCCACAGTAAGCGTATGGGAGCATACTCATTGCTTCTCAAGCTTGCCAATGGTGACGTTAAATCTTGAACTTCTTCCTATACTGTGAACTGAAAAATTATACTGATATTACATCTTATTTTATATCTTTAAATGCCATTATATGTTTATATATCTTCATTTTTGCTTATATTACTATTACTGTTTACATGTTCTTATATTGATTTGCACATCTTTGCAAAGATGAGTGGTTTTTGTGTTAATTTTTTTTATAGTTTTTCCTTTTGGATGAATTAATTGTTTATATTCTTTGCCTGCTTTCCTTTAGGGTAATATGCATGTTGGTTATTGATCTGTAGGACTTCTCCATGTAGCCTGAAAACTATTGCTTTGTCTGTTGGTAAGTTGAAAGCATTTTTTTTTCCCCAGCAAAGTGTTCGATTTTCACCTTTTAAAATCATATCTCATTTTAACATTTTTATCTTAGATTATCAAAATTTCCATGTTTGGATTTTGCATTTTGTGTTTCAATGAGCAGGGCTTTCATTCCATGATTATGAAGACATCCCTCTATTTTTGTGACATTTTAATACTATTTTATGCTTATGTAATTACTTCACCTATAATTATTTTTATGATGTGACAGAAACTAATTTATTATCATTTTCCATTAATGTTTATTTGTCATAAAAACATTTACTGACTAATTTATGATTTCCCCAAGTGATTGGAGCATACAACTCTTGCTATGCATACATTTTGGACTTCCTTTTCTGTTTTAGTGCACTTTTTCCTAATCCTGAACTGATAACACTTTGATATGTAGCTTGATTAATACGTTGCACCTACTCTCATTTTTAACTCTTTTAGTCATAGCTTTTTGACAGATACTGGTTTAGATTTTCTGCAGATAATCCTATAATCTGGCCTTGTCTGTTTGCTTCTGGTGGTACCATTTAACATATGTTTTGTTTGTTGGTTTTCTTGGGTGTGTGTGTATGTAGCGCTGAGGATTGAACCCAGGGCAGTCTACCTCTGAGCTATATCTCAAACCCTTTTTAAAATTTTATTTAATTTTGAAACAAGGTATAGCTAAATTATCATGCCCTGGCCTTCAACCTGCGATCCTCTTGTCTCATCTTCCCAAGTGCTGGGATTACAGGTGTGTGCCACGGTGCCCGGTTATTTAACATATGCTTATATTCCTCCATATGAATTATGAACTTAATCAGACTCAATGCAACACTTGGGGACAGGATACTTCACAATGTGCTTCATAAAGTGGAGTCCACCATGCCTTACTATCCCAACTGAGGTGCTAAAATTCATCAATGAATTCAGGTAGGAAAGCTTAGCTTCTCCAATATTTTGTCTTCATAATAATAAAGGTAAGCTTTCATGAATTGTTTCATCGATGGTCATTGTCTGAGAAAACCATTTCAATTAGGGTTTTAAAATAAAGATTTTCTAGTTCCGTGATTCCTTCTTTATTTGCTTTTTTTTGTAAGAAATTTTCCTCATTACTTAGGGCTGTTTGGTTTCTGTTCCATATAATTTGAACAGGAAATACAAGGAAGGTAGACACTTCATTCTTGTTCTTTGCTAGTTTTTCAGGAAAGAAGTTAGTGGCAAAAATATCCAGCAGCTTCTAATAGTGTCTAATAAGGTTCTTTCTCTCTCTCTTTTCTGTTTCTCTTTCCTCAAACTCTTCTTTCCTTCTCTTATAGTATGAAATCTTTTTGTCTTAGTCTTTTTTTTCTGTTACTTATAAAACAATATCACAGACTGAATAAGATACAAAGGTCTATTTCAGATGAAGATTCTGAAGGAGACTCTGGGCCATGTCTGGTGACAGTCTTCTGCTGGCAGTCCTGAGGTGGTTTAAGCATGTTCAAGGGGTAACATGGAAGAAAGACAGGAAGTATGTGAGACCCAGCCAAACTAGTATTGCAGGTCCCATTAGTGCATTTAACCATCTCATGAATGGATTAATTCATTCATGAGGTCAAATGTCTAATCACTTCTTAAAAATCTCACCTGGTCCCACCTCTTACTATCCCATAACGGGTATTAAATTTCACCCTGAGTTTCAAGGAAGACAAACTATATTCAAAACCATAGCAAAACTGCTTTTTGAATATGAAGCATGTTTTAGCCGCTGCATTCATTATTCTTTTGATGTTTAAATGGCCCAGAGTTTGGCCAGTGGGAGCTACTTCATGCCTTCTCTAGTGTAGTTTGACGAGACCTGCGATTGCCCTGATGGTTCTCTGGCTTTTTGAGACAATAGTGGATTTCATTCTTGATTTCTTACTCCAGGCATGCTTTTAACTGTATTAGCACCTTCCTTCATGCTTAAACTTTTGGCATTTATAAAATTTAAACCCGCTTGATTAGAGTATAATTTACATAATTAAAATGCACCCAGTTAAATGAGTTTTGACAAATATATTTACCCATCAAAAGACCACTGCAATCAAGATAGAGCATATTTCTAGCAATCCCCAAAACTCCCTGCCAGTACTCCTGGGCCTAGGCAGTCACTGGTCTGCTTTCTATGACTATAGAGTGGCTTTTAGCTTTGTCAATTACAGATTTTCTTCAGAATGAAATCACACAGGATGTTCTCTTTTGTGTCCAACCTCTTTCTCTTAGAACAATGCTTTTGAGATTCATACTTGCTGTCCTAGGTAGTAGTCGTCGGTGCATTTATATGACCAATTATTATTCCTTTGCATAGGTAAACTGGAATTTATCCATCCATTTATTTGTTGATTGGCATGTGGGTTATTCCCAGTTTTCTACTACTATAAATAAAGCTTCTATGAATAATCATGTACAAGTGTTTGCATAGGAAAATATTTTAATTTTCCTTGGCTAAATGTCTGGTGTGTTAGCCAGCTTTCTGTGATTGTAACAAATATTTGAGATAAGCAACTTATAAAAATAAAAGGTTTATTTTGGCTCACAGTTTTGAAGATTTCAGTCTATGGTTAGTTGGCTTATTGCTTTTAGGGCCATGGTAAAATAGTACATTACGGTGGGAGCATGTGGTAGAGAAAGCTGCTCATGTATTGACAGCTGGGAAACAAAGAGAGAAATAGGAAGAGGCCAGGGTCCTAATCTTCCCTTCAAGGGTGCACTTCAACAACTAACTTTATTCTAGTAGGTCTTACCTCCTAAATGTTCCCCCTGCCTCCCAGGAGCACCACTGGCTAGGGACCAAGCCTTCAACAAGTGGGATATATTTTTTGGTACCAGGGATTGAACCCAGGAGCATTCTACCTGAGGGCTATGCCCCCAGTCCTATTTTTTATTCTTTATTTTGAAACAGGGTCTCACTAAGTTGCGGAGTGCCTCACTAAGTAGCTGAGGCTGGCCATGAAGCTGGATCCTCTGGTCTCAGCCTCCCAAGTACTGGGATTACAAGGGTGCACCACCATGCCTGGCTAACACACGGGATTTTAAGAACATCCAAGATTAAAGCTATAGCATTCCACCCCTGGACCCTAGAGGTTCATGTCCATCTCACAACAAAAAATTCATTAATTCAGTCCATCTTCAAGAATGCCCCAAATCTCAAATGCTCCAGCATTGTGCAAAAATTCCAGTCCAAAGTCTCCTTTGAGACTCAAAGCAAATGTAAGTCTGAGTCCCCATAAAAAAAATCAAAAGGAAAGCTATATGTTTCCAATGTCCAATGGCACAGGGTAAACAATGCCATTCCAAAAGGGTGAAACAGAGGCCTATGAAGAGACGATCAGACCAAAGCAAGGCTGAAATCCATCAGGGAAACGTTAAGTCCTGTCTCTGTATGCGGAACCTGGGGCACAGAGTTGTATAATATGAACTTCAAAGGGCTTGGCCACGTATGCCCTTATAGCTGTGTAGGCTGCAGCCCACATGGCCATTCTCTGGGGCAGGCTCTGCTTGCTGCCTGCAACTTTGCTTTGCAGACACTTCACGTTCCTGGCGTCTCTTGACTTGTTGGGCTCCCCACTGCAACTCTGACAGCTTCACACATCACCGTGTCTGTTGGGGTCTTAGCTGGGCCTGGCTAGACCTCGCCTCAGGACGGCGCCTGGCAGAGTGCCAGGAGCAGCTGCAGGTGGTAACATCCTAGGGCTGCGCCACGCTGGAGCGCATGCACCAGCACGCCAGAGCCCGTGGCCTGAGAGTGCTCCCAGGTGAGAGCTGGATGCAGGCGCCTTGTGGCTCAAGCCCTGGTTGGCTTTAAGAGCCTCCGCCTCTCGCCCTAGAGGGATGGACGACTACTATTGTGAGGAACGGTTACGGAGAATGAGAGTGGGGTGAGAGAGACGATTGCGACCAAAGAGACAGTTACTGTCAGGGTTAAGAGAACGATTACTGTCACTGTCACTGCTTGGGTAATGTCCTCGATCCCAGAGAGAGAGAGATACAGACAGAGAGAGAGAGGTACAATAAAAGAAGCTTGAACCAGCAACGCGTGATTATCGTCTCCATTGGGTCCTCACAGTTGAGGGTCCGGCGCGGGGGACGATACCTGTCCATGCCACTTGCAGAGAGACTCTGGCCTGCCACGCACTGCCTAGCCTCCAAGAATTTCTTTGGAAATCTTTGAGAAGCCTCCATGACCTCAGACCTCTTGCATTTTGCTGCATGCAGAACCACCCCCACGAGGATGATGCCACATCTCTAAGATATTCTGGGGCCCACTTACCAGGGCTGTGTGGCTTATGAGTTCCTTTATAGATGAACAGGATGGAATGAATTCCACAGAAACATTTTTATAGGTGGCTCTGTGTAGGAACCCCCCCCCCCCCGGGCTCTCTTCTCAAAAGAAAATCTTTGAAACAAGTTTATACTTTTACTCTGCCTAAGATGTGTGGTGTCTTGTTGATTCCTGAGATGCCCTCGAGCCATCTTTCCTGTTGTCCTAGTGCAAAGTATTTGGCTTCTTTTTAATCATGCTCATTTTTTTTTAAGCAAGTGCACCTTGGCAATATTTTTAAAGACACTCCTTTTCCAGCACAAATTCCAAAAATTTCCACTCTGTTCCTCTTTGCTCCAGATTCTCAAAGTAAATTTAATTAAGAGCAACCAGCAGTATTCATGCTACCTTGAAATTTCTTCTTTCACATAAATTAGTTTGTCATCTTTAAATTCAGCCTCCCACAAAGTCTCAGGACATTCAAATTCTTGGCCAAAAGTATAATCCTCATTTTCATCTGAAATCCCATGAGCCTAAACCCCTTACTGTCCACATATCTGTCAGCATTCTGATCTTCTAAACCCTCACCAGAGTTGTCTATTAAGTTCTGATTATACCCACCTAGGCTTTTTCTAGGCTGCCTTTCCAAACTTTTCCAAATTCATTCTGCAAACCATATCTATCAAGCACACCTTCAGGTATGGTCACAGCAACCCACATCTTGGAACCAATTTTCTGTGTTGGTCAACTTTTCATTACTATATTTGTAATGTATCTAAGCAATGTATGAAAATAAAAGTTGTATTTTGGCTCACAGTTTTGGAGTTTTCAGGTCACGGTCAGTTGGTCTGTTGCTTTTGGGCTTCTGGTCAGGCAGAACATCATGGTTGAAGCATATGAGAGGAAGCTATTTACTTCAAGGTGGCTGAGAAATAAAAAGAGAAACAGGAAGGGTCTGTGGTCCCAATACCCCTTTCAAGGGCATGACCTCTACTGACCTTATTTCTTTCCAATAGGCCACACCTCCTTAAGGTTCTCTCATCTTCCAACAGAACCAGAGGCTGGGACCAAGCCTTAAACACATGGACATTTGGGAACAAACATGGTCCAAACTATAGCATCTGGGAGTGAATTGATGTACTGGGCCATATGAAAAATATAAAGTGAACCTTTGAGAACCTGCCAAATTTCTTTCCAAAGTAGTTTTGCCATTTGACATCTCCAGTAATATATGTGTATCCCAGTTGCTGTACATCTTTGACAACCTTTGGTTATAAATTTATATTCCTGTTATGACAAGTGCTGTTGCTTACATCTTCTTATTGGGGATTTGGATATCTTATGAAGCACTCATGCAAGACTTTGCTCTTATTTTCAACTTTGGGTTGTTAATCTTTTTATTGGCTCATATAAATCCATTCATTATGTCCACATTTTGGACATAAGTGCCTTGTCAGATATATGTATGTAAATATTTTCTCTCAGTAAAGAATTTCCTCTGAATTTTATTAATGGTATCTTTTAATGAGCTGAAGTTTTTTTATATTTGATAAAATTCAATTTCTCTCTCTCTCGTGTGTATGTGTGTGTGTGTGTGTATGTCTATTGTCTATAAAATATTTTTCCTGCTTCAAGGTCACAAAGATGTTTATGCTTTCTGAGGGGATTTTTATAATTCTAATTTTGTTCTATTATCCATTGAGTTAGTTTTGTCATAAGGATTATGACTAACTTTTTTCATAAAAGAAGACAGTTTCCTCTTGACAGTTTCATAAAAAAAAGGCAGTTTCTCTATTTTCAAAAAGTCTCCATGAAAATAGTGGCTTCAAAGAACAAAAATGTATTATCTTAGAATTCTAGAGCTAAGAAGTAAAAAAGAAGAGTATTATTGAATTAAAACCAAAATGTTGGCAAGACAGCATTCCTGCTGAATGCCCCAGGAAAGAATTCTTTGACTTGCCTTTTGCATATTTTAGATTGACGAGCATTCCTTAGCTTATAGCCCCACATCTCTCCAACCTCTGCTTCCATTGTCACAACTCCTTCTCTGACTTTGATTCTCTTGCCCCTCCTCCTGAGGACCCTGTAAATACATTGGGCCACCTGGATAATCCCGAATGATCTTCTCATCTTAGAGCCCTTTGTTTAATCATAACTATGTAATCCTTGTTGCCAACCTCTGCTTCCATTGTCACAACTCCTTCTCTGACTTTGATTCTCTTGCCCCTCCTCCTGAGGACCCTGTAAATACATTGGGCCACCTGGATAATCCCGAATGATCTTCTCATCTTAGAGCCCTTTGTTTAATCATAACTATGTAATCCTTGTTGCTACCTAAGATGGTATCCTTACAGATTTAGGGTGTTAGCATGTGGACATCCTTAGGGAAGTAATTTTTCTGCCAACTACATTTGTGTTCCAGGAAATAGGCTGCATGCACTACTCTTGAGAAAGTGATGCTGGTGGCATTGTCCACACTTTATTGACCTGGATCTATCAGACATTTGTAAACACCATCACAAACAGATAAATGATCCAGTGGGATTTGGTGCATTAACACTTTCAGTTCTGAAAGAGTTTTGTTTTAGATGTGAAAACAATTCTCGTAAGCATATTTAACGATGGAAGGCTGGAGTGAATACTCACTCGCTCTTTCTTACACATTCAGACTTGTTATTTTATTTTGCGCTGAAGGATTTTAAATACTTTTAATAATTGTACCCTGAGAATAACTCCAGGACTCTTTTTTAGAGCATTAAGACATTTTCCTCAGTCACCTGTCACAGCAGTCGATAGACAGGAGGAGAAGAGAAGGGTGAAGTTGTTGGGCTCTGTCCATGCTACACACAAGGTCTCAACATGGTCCCAGTCATTCACAGTAACTTACTCCTTTTCAGATGAGACACAAGGACCCACAGGGTCCCCGAGTACAGAGGCTATTTGCATCTTTTGCTAAATTGATCTCTTACTAAATATGATTTGTCATATAATCATGGGATAGTATGAGATTTCCATAATAAGAACATAACATTCTATGTGCTAACTTAGCCTGAAATTCATGAGCTTCCCAAGGAACTTTGATGTTAAAATATTAGAGAGAAACATATACTGAATTAAAATATGACATTGCTTATATCCTAATGTTATTTTTCATGGCTTGTTATTAAAATAAAATATACAGGCAAATATTTATCTTCTGGCTGATACAAAAAATGAAGCTATTTTCTTGGTCTAATGGAAAACCAGTTATGACATGAATGCTTTTGTGTACAGTCCAACATTTGACATCACTATCTTGTGTTAACACCTTCCTGAAGTGTGCTGCTTATGTATGCAATATTGAAATGAATGTATAAATTCTGTGCCTATGTTTTAGCCCTGGGGTGGGGGGTGAGAGAAGATGAAAAGCAATGATGCTTATCTTTGAGGTCTTAACTTAGACCTTAATCTTGTGACTTTGTATTTCATCCTATTGGTAAAGATTTTATTTCTGCATGACCCAAACAACCTTCAGAGTATGCTATGAAAGATCTGCAGCTGGGCAGCCATATGTGCATCTAAAAGCTATGGATGTTGCTTCTTAAAAGAGAAGTCAGAGCCGGGCGTGGTGGCGCACACTTGTAATCCCAGCATTCGGGAGGCTGAGACCGGAGGATCCAGGTTCGCGGCCAGCCTCAGTTACCTAGTGACGTATTTCGAAACTTAGTGAGACTCGGTTTCAAAATAAAGAATAAAAAATAGGGCTGGGGGTATAGCTCAAAGGTAGAACACCCAAGTTCAATCCCCAGTACCACAAAAAAAAAAAAAAAAGAAGAAGTCAGGTACAGTGGCGCACACCTATAATCCCAGTATTTGAGAGGCTGAGACAGGAGGATCACAGATTGAAATCCAGCCTTGGCAATTTAGCAAAAATTGGCTTAAAAAAAAAGATAAAAAGAAAGAAAGAAAAAGGGCTGGTGGTGTAGCTCAGAGGTACAAGGCTGCTCGATTCAATCCCCAGTACCACAAAAGAAAAGAAATACCAAAAAATGAGGGAGGGAAACCACATCTGCATGGTAGGCGTTATTCTAGAGGAAAAGATAAATATTTAATTTAGAGATAACAATATAATTAGAACTAGTGGAATATAGGTTAAAAATCTATCCATTTATTTTTTTCCCTTCCTTCCTTCCTTCCTTCCTTCTTGCTTCCTTCCTCCCTTCTTCCTTCCTTCCTTCCTTCCTTATCTGTTCTTTTCCTTCCTATTACATATGGCATCAGCTTTTTATGGGTATGGGACAGGGGTGAGGGTTACTGTTATGCTCTGCATGTGCACCCCAGTTTGTATGCTGAAGTTCCACCTCACAAAGTGATGGTATTAGGAGGCAGGCAGAGTCTTTCAGAGGTGATTAGGTTCTATTAGTCAGCTCTACATTACTGTGACAAGATACCTGACATAATCTACTTAAGAGGAAGAAAAGCTCATTTTGGATGGTGGTTTTTGAGGTTTCTGTCCATGCATGAGCCTGTCTCTCTGGGCCTGTGGTGCACTGTACGTCCTGGTAGGAGTAAATACTACAGAAGCCTGATCACCTCATGGCAGCTGGGAAGCAAAGAGATCCCAATATCCCCTGCAAGGTAACTCCTCTCATGACCGAACTAGACCCCATCTCCTAAAAGTTTCACCATCTCTTAATAGTGCCATGATACAGGGACCAAGACTTCAGCACATGGACCTTTGGGAGACTTTAATCCAAATTGCAGAATGAGATTAATGTTCTTACAAAAGGGACCCTGGAAGTCTCCCTTACTCCTTCACCGTGTGAAGACACAGTGAGAAGATGCCACCTCTGAACCAGGAAGTAGATCCTCATCAGACTCTGGATCTGCCTTGACCTTGGACTTCCGTGCTCCAGGGAGAAATGGCTTTCTATTGTTCACCACTTAATGTATGGTATTTTATGGCAGCCTGAGCAGATTAAGGTAGTAGAAAAAGTACAAAAAGAAAATAAAACAAAAATTCTGCTCTCATAGAGCTAACTATGGTTTCATAATGGTTCTCAACCTTGACAATAGAATAGGATCACACAATAAAAGAAAAACCTCTCCCTCATAGAGCTTACGAGATTTCATGACGACGGTGGTGGCGCACGCTTGTAATCCCAGTACTTGGGAGATTGAGACTGGAGGATCTGGGTTCACAGCCAGCCTCAGCTACTTAGTGAGGCCCTCCACAACTTAGTGAGACTGTGTTTCAAAATAAAGAATAAAAACTAGGGCTAGGGGTACAGCTCAGAGGTAGAATGCCCCTGGGTTCCATCCTAAGTACCGCAAAAAAAAAAAAAAAAAAAAAAAAAAGAAAAATCTAGGTATCTAGAGTGTACCCAAATGAAGTGCATGAGACTCGGGGTGAAGCCAGGCTCCCCAAGGTTTGACAGCTTCCCTGGCGGTCTCCATATGCAGCCAAGCCAAGGACGCCCAACAAAGGGGTCAGCTGTCTCCTTACACCCTTACACACATTTCCCATCTCCTCCCAGTGAAGCTGCGGTCTGAAAATCAGTCCTCCAGACATTAAAACCCAGCTGAAACTCTACCATAATTGTCTGTTGCTCTTTTTAAAAAAATAGCCTCAAAAATTTTAAAACGCTAGCAAGTAACAGCTCCTGCAAGCCGTAGTCCTCGCTTCATTTCCAGCCCCACTGTAGACAGCTTTCCTCTGGGCCTCTTCCCTGCCATCCTTCTTTCCAGTTTTAGATTCCTTCAGTGCTCACTTCCTCCTTTAGGGTTATGTAAGGTGTCTGCCTCCAGCTTCCCCCTCTCTCTCCCAGCCCCACCCAGGGAACCGCTACTCACTGCTGGATCCCGCATCAAATGCCACTTCTCATGGAAATCTTTCCTCTCCCACTCCCCAGATGAGCTTCCCTGTAAAAAACCTTCAGGCCCCTTGCACTTTTATTTCACAGCATTTCTGACTGTTTCAAGTAGACATTTATCTAATAACTGTTTAGTTTGCATCTACTCTTTTCTTTTAAATGTATTTATTTATTTTTAAATGGTGCATTGTAATCATGCAAATTTGTTAGGTACAAGCTGGTAAAGGTAAAGGCATACATGCACACATTCCTCATTTAACCCTTCCCCAATTCCCACCCCACTCCCTCCTCCTCCCTCCTTCTCAAGTTCAGTTTAGTGATTGACTTTGATGTTCATGAAAGTACATCATGCTCATTAGGGTGGCCCCCTTCCCCACATTACCTTCAGTTAAGTCAAATTCTTTGCTCACCTAAGGTTTCTCCTTCTTCATCTGGAGTCCCTCTTACGTCCCATTTTCTCCCTAGCTTCCACATATTAGGGAGAGCATACGATTTTTTACTTTTTGTGACTGACTAATCTCGCTTAACATAATGTTTTCCAGTTGCATCCATTTCCCTGCAAATAACATGATTTTGTTCTTCTTTATGGCTGAGCAAAATTCCATCGTGTACATATCCCATAGTTTTGTAATCCATTCATCTGTTGATGGACATCTTGGCTGGTTCCATAGTTTGGCAATTGTAAATTGTGCAGCTATAAATATAGATACGCATGCATTGGTCTGATAGTTTGGTTTCTGTTCTTTTGGGTGGTATTGCTGAATCATATGTTAGGTTCATTCCCAATTGTCTGAGGATCCTCCAAAGTGTTTTCCAAAGTGGTTGCACTAATTTGCAATACCACCGACAATGTATTAGGGTTCCCACTTCTCCACACCCTCGCCAGCATTTGTTGTTCATGTTTTTTATGATTGCCATTCTGATTGGAGTTAGGTGAAATCTCAAGGTGGTTTTGTTTTGCATCTCTCTGATTGCTAATGATGTAGAACATTTCCTCATACATTTATTTGGCCATTTGTATTTCTTCTTTTGTGAAGTGTCTATCTAGATCCTTTGCCCACTTTTTGATTGGGTTATTTGTTTTCTCAGCTGTGATTTTCTTTAGTTCTCTGTATATCCTAGATATTAGTCCTCTATCAGAAGAGTAGCTGGCAAAAATTTTCTCCCACTCTGTGGGCTCTCTGCTGAGGTTCTTGATACTTTCCTTTGCTGCACAGAAGCTCTTCAGTTTAATGCAATCCCATGTATTGATCTTCCTTTGAGTTGCTTGTGCTTTTAAGGTCTTGTTGAGAAAGTTTTCACCTGTGCCTATGTGTTGAAATGTTGGGTCTATGCCCTCTTCAAGTAGCTGCAAGGTCTCTGGCCTGACTTTTAGGTTTTTGATCCACCTTGAGTTGACTTTTGTGCAGGGTGAAAAAGTGGGGTTTATTTCCATTTTCCTGCATATGGTTAACCAGTTTTGCCAACACCATTTGTTAAAGAGGCTATCTTTTTTCCAGTGTATGTTTTTGGCTCCTTTGTCAAAAATCAGTTGACTGTAAGTCTGTGTGTCTGTTTCTGAGTCTTCTATTCTGCTCCATTGGTCTATGTGTCTGTTTTTGTGCCAATACCATGCTGATTTTATTACTGTGGCTTTGTAGTAGACTTTGAAGTCAGGTATTGTGATACCTCCTGCATGGTTCTTGTTGCTAAGAACTACTTTGGCTATCCTGGGCTTTTTGTTTGTCCAAATGAATATAAGGACTGACTGACTTTTCTATGTCTGTGAGGAGTGACCTTGGTAACTTCATGGGTATTGCATTGAGTCTGTAAATCACTTTTGGGAGGATGGCCATTTCGATGATATTTATTCTGCCTATCCTATAGCATGTTAGGTTTTTCCATCTTCTAAGATCTTCATCGATTTCTTTTTTCAACTTTTTGTAGTTTTCCTTATAGAGGTCTTTTACCTCTTTGGTTAGGTTTATCTGTAAGTATTTTATTTTTGGGGGTGCTATTGTGAGTGGAATTGTTTTCTGGATTTCCTTTTCAGTGGTTTTATGGTTGGCATGCATGAAAGCTTCTGATCTTTTAAGACTGATTTTGTATCCAGACACTTTGCTGAATTTATTAATCAGTTCTGTAAGTTTTTTGGCTGACTTTTTTGGGTCTTCTAAGTATAGTGTCATGTCATCTGCAAAAAGGGATAGTTTTAGTTCTTTCCCTATTTTTTACACTTTTTATTTCCTTCTCTTGCCCTATTGCTCTAGCTAGATTCTCAAGTACTATGTTGAACAGAAGAGGTGATAATGGACATCCTTGTCTTGTTCCTGTTTTTAGAGGGAACTCCATTGTGGTCTGAAAAGATGCAGAGAATTATGTTACAGTTTTTGAATTTGCCAGTGCTCTCTTTGTGGCCCAGAATGTGGTCTATTTTGGAGAAGGTTCCATGAGCTGCTGAGAAAAATGTGAATTCAGCTGTAGTTGGGTGAAATATTCTGTATGTGTCTAATAGATCCATTTGGTTTATGGTATCATTTAGGTCTGAAGCATCTTTACTGAATTTTTTCTTTTAGATTGGTCTAGTGATGTGAGAGGAGTATTGAAATCTCCTAGTATTAATGTAGTGGGATCTATGTATGACTTTATATCATGCAGAGTTTGTTTTATGAAAGTGGCAGCACCTATGTTTGGGGCATAGATGTTGATAATTGTTATTTCTTCTTGCTGGATTGTTCCTTTTACTAGCAAAAAATGACCTACTTTTTCTCTTTTGATAAGCTTAGGCTTGAAATCTAATTTATCTGATATAGTTGCTATTCCTGCTTGTCTTCGAGTTCCATTGGCATGGATTACCTTACTCTAGCCCTTCTCCTTTAATTTGTGGCAATCTTTGCTTGTAAAGTTTGTTTCTTGCAGGCAGCATATAGATGGATACTGGGTTTTAATACATTTTGACACCTTGTGCCTTTTATTGGGGAGTTGAGGCCATTTATATTCAGTGTGATTATTGAGAGATGATTTTTAATTCCTAATATTTTGAGTTTTGACTTCTGTTTGCAGTAGTGTTTGTTCTTCTTTGCTCAGTTGTTTGCTTCCTGGAAATTATTGTTTCTCTGGTTCTATCGTTTGTTAGTTGTTCTTTGTAGTTAATCTCTTTGAGTATTTTCTCTAGTGCTGGTTTGGAAAACATAAAATCTTTCAGTTTCTGTTTGTCATGGAAGGTTTTTATATCCCAATCAATTTTGAGAGAGAGAGTTTTGCTGGGTAGGAGCAAGTTATTTTCTTTCAGAGTTTGGAATATGTTACTCCAGCCTGTCCTGGCTTTCATGACTTGGTTTGGGAGGTCTGGAGTGATTCTAATTGGTTTGCCTCTAAATGTCACTTGGCCTTTTACTTTTGTTGCCTTTAGAATTCTCTCCTTAGTCTCTACATTAGTCAGCTTGATTATTATGTGGCGTGGTGCACCTCTTCTTTGGTCTTGTGTAGAGGGGGTTCTATATGTTTCTCACACCAATGCATCTCCTTCTCTTTGCATGTTTGGGAAATTCTCTGATATTACTTCTTTAAAAAGGTTCTTTATTCCATTAGTTTCAACTTCTAATCCCTCTTCTATGCCTATTATTCTTAGGTTAGCTCTCTTAAAGTTGGCCCAGATCTCATCAATGTCCGATTCATACTGTCGAAATTTTTTTTTCTAGATTATGTACAATGGATTCCTTTTTTGGAATGGTCATCTTCTAGGAGTGATATTTTATTTTCCATGTCGTCTAATCTACTGTTTATAGTTTGTATTGATGCCTTCACTTCTATTTC
>PVLC010012501.1:24782-44199 GCA_004027655.1 Graphiurus murinus
GGTACTGGGGATTGAACTCAGGGGCATTCTACCTCCGAGCTATACCCCCAGCCCTATTTTTTATTCTTTATTTTGAAACCGAGTCTCACTAAGTTGCAGAGTGCCTCACTAGGTAGCTGAGGCTGGCCGCAAACCCGGATCCTCCGGTCTCAGCCTCCCGAATGCTGGGATTACAAGCGTGCGCCACCACGCCCGGCTTCTATTATTTCATCTTTCACATCCTTCACATCCCTCAAGGCTTCTTTATGATTCCTGCTCAGGGTGTCAGCTTCTTTGTTTATTTGTTCCTTTATTTCTTTCCAGCTCTCTCTGCATTCTTTCTGAAAGTTTTATATCATTTCTATTATTAAAGATCTGAATTGTTCTTCTGGTAATCTCTGCCATTCAGTGTTGTTGAGTTCTGTTGTTGTGGGATTGTGTTGACTCATTGTTTCTTTGCTATTTTTCCTTCTCATGGTTTCCCTGTTCTTAAATTTATATCTTTACTGCTCTGGCAAGCTTTCTCTGAATTTATACGTTTCTTATTTTTATTTTCTTTCTGTGAATGATATCTTGTACTGAGTTGGAATTACTCTGGGACTTCTTCTGCCCACTCTATTGGTGCCTTTGGTGGGTGTCAGGTGTTGACTTCTAGGGTCTGGCAAAAGCTAACAAAGCAGCCAATCCTCCAAACAAACATAGATAAGTCATAGCAATGCAAAATGAAAACAGAGTAAAAACAAAACAAAAAACCCCCAAAAAACAAACAACAACAACAACAACAACAACAAACAAAATAAAAAAAATTCTGCAAGGTTGTAAGAACAGACCTGATTTGTCTTCTGCAGACCTTTTGCATAGATCCCTTCTGCTGTGGGTGGCTGGCAAAATGGCGGCTGCCACTGCTGCCCATGCGCTGGCTCCTTTGATCTCTCTGGTCTGCTTTCTGGGTTCTGATCAGCTGCTTTTGTTGCTTTGTTCACTTTTCTGCTGTTTTGCTTTTCTTTCCTTCTGTCAAGAAGCTGCTTTTGCATCAGTTTTGATTCAAGCTCTGCAGTACAGTTGATCACTGCTCCGACTCTGGAGGGAGAGGTGAGCTGAGGTGGGCCCGTGCGGGCTTAACCTGGTTGTACCACGCTTTCTGGTCACTGTTGAAGATGCCATGATATGCTGCCTGGTTAGGAAGTGGAGTTCAGGAGTCACTTACTCCACCTCTGCTCGCTGGGAATGCAGGTCATTATATATTTCTTTTTTAGTAGACCCCATGCCAGGGCTAGCTCAATGGTGGCCACCACTCTGTGGCGTGGCACTGCTGCTGCGCAGACGGACTTCTTTGCTCTCCCTGGTCAGCTTTCTGGATTCTGTTCAGCTGTACTTCAGTTTTCATAGCATTGTTCACTTTTTTGTTTTTTTTTTTCTTCTGTCAAGGAGCTGCTTTTATTGCAGATTTGAATACAGCTCACAGAGCTGGATGACAGGTGTCTCACTCCAAGGCCATCTTCCCGGAAGTCTCTGCATCTATTCTTTTTGGTAGGTTATGTAAGCTCTGTGAAGGCAGGTACCATGCTCATTTTATTCATTATTTGGTTTCAAATACCTAGAAATGTACTGCTTGGTCAGCATGCATTCTGTTTGTTCCTTGAGTGAATGAAAGAATGAAACAGGCTGATCTTAGAATGTATGGCAGAATGTTTATCAAACTGAAGAATGATCTAGAAGGCATGGTAACTGAGAGAGAGAGAGAAAGAGAGAGAGAGAGAGAGAGAGAGAGAGAGGCACTGAAGTCAGACTGAGTGACTCAATGAACATTTGTGTCATTAACAAAAATTAGGATGTTATGGGAAGTGATCATCATTTAACCAGCTTGTACAATGGTTTACTTCACTGGAAAATTAGGAGTTGAATTCTCGCTTTATTTAACACAAATGGATAAGACAGAGAAGCCATAAACTACAACAGTAATTGGAATGCCCAGACAAACGTGGGCTTCTAATATACAATACTATGTTGATCTCAGCATTTTCTAGTCCTTAGACTGACACAGAGGAACCTTGGGGATCCTAGGGAAGCTGAGCCCCATCGTCTCTTGTATCAGACACTGTGGCCTAGGTTTATCTTACCAGGCTTCTTCTAAGGCAGACACCTTCACTTGTGACATAGCTGCCTCTGAGGTCTTCTGAGGAGCCTGACTAGAGATCCCCACTTCTATCCCTGTCATCAGTGCCCTTCACTTAACTCATGTTTCCCTGTTCTCCAGGTAGAAGCCCAGAGATGGAGAATATGGATGGATTTTCATTTCTTACTTTCTTCCTGTCTCCCCTCTTTGATCTGCTCATAGATTATTATTTTCCTATGACTGTTCTAACAAAGTACAATGAACTGGGTCATGTAAAACAATAGAAATTTATTCTCTTACAGTTTAGGGGCCCAAAGTTCCAAATCAAGGCGTCAGCGGGGCTATGCTCCCTTTGAAATGGGAACTTGCCTCTTTTAGCTCTTCTGTTTGTGAACACTTTTTTTTCTGTTCCTTGGCTTGTGAATCCACCACTTGAGTCTCTCCACCCTGCCATTATAAGACATGCTTCCTGTATATCTGTTTTTACATGGCTGCCTTCTTGGAAGAATGGAAGTCTTGCTGGATTAGGAACCACCCCAATGACCTCATCTAACTCCATTCTATCTACAGAGAACCTAGTTCATGGGCTTGGGAGGTGAGGACTTCAGTCTATCTTTTGGGGGATATAATTTATTCATTAACAGAACTCGCATCATCTCCTTTTCTCGTGAAATAGATACCTTCCTATCCCTGTTACTGTAGGTAGAATAATCTCTCTTTCAGATTGCAGGAGAGGAGTGCAAGAATAGATCCCTTGAAGTTGGTTGTTCATGAGCCAAAGGAGAAGAAATCAAGATGTGGAAAACTTACTCTTGAGACCCTAGCCTGGCTTGCAGGGCTTTGTCTTAAGCCCCATCCTGTTCTTGCCTGTTGAAAGCTGCACATCAACTTTTTCCTCCTGTGAACATTCTGTCTGTGACAAGCTCTCATTTTTGTCCCCAGGCAAATGCAAGCTAGCAAAGACAAAGTTCATGTACACATAAAAGAAAAAGAATAAAAATCCCATTAATAATGCAATGGTTAATATCTAGACAAATATTACTATCACCAAATGATCTCAACTTGCCACTCCCTTGTGCCCTGGCTCAGTTTTCGAGTAACCCTGTGTGAGTTTGGAAGTTGCATGCTTCTAGTGATGACAGGGCCATTCAACACAGCTAGTTTTGGAACCCAGATCTGTCAAGAAGCCAGAGGTTGGGTTTTGAAACCGGAATAAAGATTCAAGAGCCTTCCTGTTTGAGCTAGTGTCTCCTCATCCTTCAAGGTACTCTCTTTCCACAGGCTGGGATCCTCACTTCCGTGTCAACTGCAGACCGGCACTGTGTCCTTAGAGGCAGTATCCTTACAGCACTAAAGCATCTGCTCCATTAGGGAAAGCAAAATGAAACCTACACCAGCTGATCACAAGTCACCCAACAACTAATTGAATGGTGAGAATATACTACTTTTAATTTAGCTATTTTCATCTTCGTAGGAGTAGTCACAACTCAGGGAAAGAAGGGACAACAGAAATAAAAAAAAAAAAAAAAAAGATGTGAGAAGAGCAACTGAACATCAGACAGTCTTTGACCAGAGAGGAATTAAGCATTTTTAATTTTGGTGAATTTGGTGAACTTTGAATACCATTTACAAGCGGCATAGATTATGGAAAATACTTGTTCAGTCGTACGTACTTTGTTTTTGAAGCAGAAACATTCACAGGGAAAACAGTTTCCATATGTTCTCACTTTCAAAATTTGGAATAATTAGTGCACTTTAACGAGTCAGTAGATCTGTCTTCCATGCGAGCACCATACGGCACACACAGTAAATTGATAGTTTTCAAGTGTCTCTGGCAAAGCTTGACATGGGACTGGAGTTCAGGTGGGTGGGAGGATCGACAATGGGAAATTATTTATTCTTCCCTAATTAGGTGGCTGCGTTTTGCATGCACATTGGTTTGTTTTGGATCATAATGAACAGCTCATTACCAAGCCCCTCCAGAAATACCTCAAAAGAACACAGTGAATGTGTCGAAAGGAAATAAATATTTACCGAATTAACTGACAATCTTTTTCAAGAATACATGCCAACCTCATGTTGCACGTATTATTTTAACTTCTTTTTTTTTTTTTTCAATATTACTTAAAATGTCTGCTTTTCCCTATGGATTAACTTTATTTTAAATCAATTTTTAAATATTCTTTTTGTCACGATCCTTATCACTGACTATTTGGGACCTTATTTCATAAGCATAGAAACCTGTCAGAGGTAGAAATTGCCCAGGATTTTTTTCAATTGGAAAGTAGCTTTTATTTGTAAGACCTTGTTTTTCACTGTCTAGAGGTGTTATGATTTGGATTTGGAATGTGCCCCTAAACCTTACCCATTAGGCCACGCAGCCAGGTTTGAAGGTGGGGCATTGATGAAAGAGGGGAAGGTGGCCTTAAGGACTATATCCATCCCTGGTTTCTCTCTGCTTCCAACTGCCCTGGACCCAGAGCAGCCTTCTCTACCATGCTCACACTGCCCTGATGGTTCTGTCTTAGAGCTAGCTGGCCATGGACTGAACCCCTGAAACCATGAGAAAAATAAACCTCTCATTCTCTAATGTCCTCTTAAATTGTTCTTATTAGATATTTTGGGCACAGTGATGAAAAGCAGACTAATACAGTAGGTTCCATTCTATACTACAAAAGTAAGGCAGGACAAGAATCATGCTTCATTACACATGAGGATGTTGAGGGTGAGTTAAATTCATTCATTCATGTTTTCTTCCTTTCTTTTCAGTACACTGGACATTAAAAACCACCCTACTCATGTTCCCATTGAGATTACCAACGTAAAATTAGCAAGCATCTAGCATTAGGAGTATGTGCAAAAGCAAAGCAAAACAAAAAAGGAGACCTTGTTGGGAGTCATGCAAGGCTTGTCTGAGAAAGACTTTCAAAATGAGGCTAGGAAGGGGAAGAGGTGAGTGGTTTGGGCCCGTGGGCTGCAGGAGATGATGTCAATGGGTGTCAGGGTTGCGGGGAGTACATGTTCAAAAGAACCAAGAGGTAAGAAAGAGTTAACTATTTAAAGAGATGTGAGGGACAAATTAAGGATAGAAATGAATGAGGGGAGGTTTGGATAAGTTGAAGAAATAAGCATCAACATTAAAAAGCTTAAAACTTTGACAGGAATTAAAGAGATTAGTATTAGTGGCTCTTCCATCCGTGGAATATAGAGTCCTTGGGGATTATCCAACTGTATCAGGTTGTGAGCTTTTGTCTTTGATTAGCCTGTTTTACAATCCAGTGAAGATAGAAGGCACCTAGAAAACGGATAGCAGTGCACGTAATTTTGCTCAGATAAAAGCAAATTTGGATCCAGTGGAATTGATTATCTGTCTATGGATAGACTTGATTTTGTTTTGTTTTATTTTGATTTTTTTTTTGGCAAAATTTCAACATTCTTTTACTACGTGTGAATTTGTAGTTCCTCGACTTTCCTAAACAGGCAGTAATATATTTCCTATCTTGCTCATTAATCAATTAAGTAAATTTTTTGACACATGTCCATTTTATACCTGTACACCCAGTAATTTCAGGTCTCCCTAGCAATTCAGTGTGAGTAGATGTATGTCATTTTTCTTCATGAAGTAGCTGATAGATCACTGCATGTACAGTTCTATATTTGGCACCCTCAAACTGGGAAAATGATTTCCTTTAAATGAGTGACTTCCCAGTCTCTTTGGTCATTTTCTATTATTTACACTAGTGCGCATTTTCTCTTCTCATACTCCTTTATATCATAACACACACACACACACACACACACACACACACACACACACACACACACACACTGCTCTGCAGAGGATGGGTGTTTTTATGGAGAAGCAGCTGTGTGGTCTGGAGCATCCAAATCAATGGGCTGCAGGCTTTCACCTTGGCACAGGCGGTCCAAGTACCCACTACTTTAGGTATTCATCTGAAGGAGCTATTATGGAAGGTTGGTATTGTTAGCTATCTGTCTTAGTCTCTTTGAACTGCTATAACAAAGTACTTAGACTGGGTAATTCATGAATAATGGAAATTCACTGCTCACAGTTCTGGAGGATAGAAGTCCAACTTCAGGGTCCCAGCATATTTGGTGTCTAGTGAGGGACTGTTCCTTATGGCTAGTTCCAAGTGTCCTCACATGGCACAAGGGCAAGGCAACTCGATGGGGGGGTCTCTTTTATAAGAGTATTAATTCCACTGTCAAGAGCAGAGCTTTCACAACTTAATCATCTCCGGAAGGCTCTGCCTTCTAGTATCATCTTGGTGATTAGGTTTCAACATATGTATATGGGGATGAGGGGCACACATTCAGATTGTAGCATCAGCTGGAGATTTTTGAAGGAGGTGAGGTGTGTGTTATCACTTAAAGATAAATAGGATTCCAATGTGGAAAAGAGAGTTTGTGGCACAGAAAATTAGGACAAGAATTACCCAGATGCCCTGGGGGGAGAAGGTATGCAGAGGTGGTTAAAGCATGTTGTCCAGAAAGCCCTTTGAGCTGACATACTAGTCACAGTAGAGAGCAGTGACAGAGGTAGGAAATGAGGACAAAGGCCCATTGTACTATTCGGGGGTCTTCCTAATACAGCAGAGAGCAATTTACTCACAGCTTACTCCCTGCAGTCAACACTTGCACATAGGACCAGAGTTACGCACAATAGCTAAGAACTGTTGTGGCATCTTAACTAAGAACTAAGATTTTTGTTTCTTTGCTTAATAGTCAGGAAAGGAGGAAGAAGAGGTATCTGGAATCAACTAACGACGTCTGCCACAGCCCATCTCAAGCAACACCTTGCTATTGCATTTGGCTGAGATGATTATGAAAAGATTGGTCTCTCCTGCCTTTGAATGTGGCATTTGGCTTTTGTAGCATAGCAGGAAGGCCATTATTTTTTGTGTCTGAAATTAAAGATCTAAGCCCTGTCTCTGACACTAAGTGGCAGTCCCTTGGCTTTTGTAAGCCTCTGAGCTTTCTTTTTCCTTGTCAGCGAAGTGAGAAAGATGTACTGGGAATTCTTCAGCATTCCTTCTTGGTTTCTTGTTAACATACTTGCCCTTCTTTGTACACCATTGTATCCTTAAGGTCAATGCTATCACCCGTTCCCTGGGCCCAGTGATGAGATAGATGCTCACGGAAGTAAGACAGATAGATTCTGGTTGATTAGAACTCTAGAGGGATGGATGGATGAATAGGAAATCCAGCTGTGAGCAGCTCTTTCTCTCATTTTCTCCCTCTGCTTTCGTCTCATGTTCACACAGATACAGAATAGAGCTCCGCAACGAGTTTCCTAAAAGACGGGCATTCATGCATAAAGCTCTGGTAAGCAAAGCGACTTCTATTCTACCAAAGAATGTATGGGTGTGTCAAAGAGAGATTTGAATCACATACTTGACAGTCAACAATTTAAGAATCCATAAAGATAATTGCAGTCTTCCAAGTCATTGCCTGGCTGCACCAGAGCTGCGTTTTCCTCTTCTTGCTACTGCACCACACAGGACCACCTTCTTCGGCTTGACTCTCATCTCTATTCACCTATCTACACCGGGCCAACTTCCAGGTTCCCAAATACAAACAAAAAAAAATAGCCAATAGAGACTTTGGTCTTCTTACAACTAAATAAGCCACTTACTGGTTTACATTTGCAACATATAATTTTGCCAAGCAAAATGAAAGGCCAAGTTCACAGGGAAATCTTCCTTAAAAGGGAGGAGGGACTATAACGATTGTATTTCTGTTACAATCAAATGAATAAAGAGATGAAGATGAAGTCGTTTGAGGAAAAGCAGGGAATAGAGAGGTAGCCATTTTCAACAGATGCCATCTGCTGATTGATGGTTGCATGCCAGTCTTAACCATAAAAAGTGTGCTGTTGTCTTCATTCTGTGGATCTAAACAATGGTGGCAACGGGGCAGTTTGGGGCTTGTTCAAGATAACAGAAGCATGTGGCATGACCAGAATCAAGCCCAGAGTCAACTGATTCCAATGCTTACCTTCCTCCGTGTTTTGCTTGGCCGCGGTCTTCAGGGCACTCATTGTATCATCAAGCCAGTCATCTCTGAATGCCTGACTCCCCCAGGTAAAGAAATGGCATCCCAGCAGCAGCTGATTAGACCTGAGTGGCTATAGTTTCCCCCAGATTACTTGAACTGTCTTGATTGTGGCTTTCCCAATGATCCCCTACAGCTCCTTGTAATCTGATAACAACTGGAAACTCAGCAAAGTGCTTATCAGCTCTTTCACAATGACAAATATTTGCCAGCAGAGCAGATGAAAAGGAAGATCACAGAGGAGGCTCCTTCTGTGGAAGCAGTGGAGAAAGCATACTATTTAGGGACTCTGGCTCTAACACCCAGGATAACAGGAGTTCAGTAAGAAGAGCAAGATGAGAACTGTAAGCTTTGCTTTGAAGCTTTACTTTAAAACTGTCACAAGAAAAGTTTGTCTGGTGGTAGAGGAAGTTAGAAACAACCATATAGAACAGTATTAGTATGGTATCCACTAAGCACATGGGGCTAGTTAACTTTAATTATAATCAAATGAAATAAAAAATGTAGCCAGGCATAGTGGTGCATGCCTGTAATCCTAGTACTTGAGAGACAGAGACCGGAGGATCACAGGATTGGGTCCAGCCTCAGCAATTTAGTGAGATCTACCTTTGTTTTAAAATAAAAAATAAAATTGGACTGGGGGTGTGGCTCAGAGGTAGAACACCTATGGGCTCGATTCTCAGTACCAAAACAAGTAACAATAAACAAAAAAATATAGGTCTTCAGGAGCACCATCCATATTTTAAGTAAACACCTAAACAGAAACCACATATAGTTAGCAGGAACTGCATTGGAGTGCACAGATATAGAGAACTCCAGCATTGTGAGAAGTTGCATTGGACAGTGCTGGCTTAGAGTGAAGTCTGGTAAGGTTTAAAGAAAGTTGCCGGTGACAATATGGAACTTATCAGCAGAGTGAGCATTTTTAAGGCAGTGCTTGAATTAAAACTGCATGTCGCAGAATAGCTCCATCTCACTCATTCACTAAATGACAGTAGCAATATCCACCCACTCAAAAAAATGTGGTGAAGCCAGCATAATATAAAACATACCATCTTAACCATTGTTAAGTGTGGAGTTCAGTATTAGGTCTATTAATAATGTCAGGCAACCACTCCCCAGAACTTTTTCATCTTGGAAACCCGAAACTCTATACTCATTAAACAACTCCTCATTTTCTCCACACCTCTTGTGTTTGTCAACAACATCGTGTTTTCTATTTCTATGAATTTAACTACTTTAGATACCTCAAATGGCTGGAGTGATACGGTTTTGGCTCTTGTCTTTCTGTGACTGACTTCCTTCACTTAGCATAATGTCTCAAAGGTTCATTCATGATGTAGCACATGCTAGAATTTCCTTCCTTTTTAAGGTTGCATAATATTCTGTTGTGCATGGTTTAAATACGGTTTGTGCTCCCCAAAAGGTCTATAATGATTGAAGACCTGGAGGTATTGAGGGTGAGTAGTAGAATCCTTAGGAGGTGGGTCTCATCGGAGGTCTTCTTTGGATCACTGAGTAGTATCTTTGAAAGTGGTTTTCCTGAGCAGGTTGTTAAAAAGGCTTAGATTTAGCTGGGGCAAGTGGAATGCACATGTAATCCCAGTACTTGAGAGGCTGAGACAGGAGGATCACAGTCTCCAGACCAGCCTTGGCAACTATTTCAAAATAAAAAGTAAAAGGGCTGGTGGTATAGTTAAGAAGTAGAATGTCTCTAAGTTCAATCCTTAGTTAATAAAATCATAAGAAGCCTAAGTTTGCCCCCTCTCAATCCTCTCTGCTCCTGGCTCAAGATACGATCACTCCCTTGATTCCAAATATGCTGCCATTGTTGCTATCTGCCATGATGTGATACATCCTGGAAGTGAGCCAATGCCCTTGAATGCCAAAGCTGAGAACCAAATAAACTTCATCACCAGTATCCTGCGCCAGGTATTTTTTCACCATAATCCGAAGGTGACTAACCCACAGTGTATAAACGTGTATCACGTTTTGTTTATCCATCCATCACTCGGTCACCAGGTGAGTTGCTTCCATCTTCTGACTATTGGAATAGTACTGTGAAAGTAAATAGACACATATATTTTTGAGATTCTGATTTCATCTTTTAAAAATATATATACCCAGAGGTGGAATTGGTGGATTGCATCACAATTCTACTTTAAAATTTTATTTTGAGGAACCACCCCTCAGTTTTCCATAGTGGAGTCACTATTTCCCATTCCCACCAACAGCAGGTCCATGCAGTGTCCACAAGGGTTCTCGTTTCTCTGAATTTTTGACCCTTATCATTTTCTTTTATCATTATTATTTTTTGATAGTGGCCATCCTGAAGAGTGTGGAAAGAGCTATTGCATTTTTACTTCACGTTTTAAAGGGCCACTGCATTTTTAGAGATCTAGATGCTGCTTTGGTCTAGCTGCTGGCATCCTTCCAAGTTCATGTGTTGCAATCTATTCTCCAAAGTGATGGGAATAAGAGGTGACAGCGATTAGGTCATGAAGACGCTCCCTTCATGGAGGGGATGAATGCCCTTAGAGGAGAGGCTTGAGGGAGCTCCTTACTCCCTTCTGGCACTGACGACATAGAGAAAGCATCATCTAGAGCAATGAGTACCAGACTCCCAACTGCTGATACCTTGATCTTGACTGCTTATCTCTTAGAGTGAGAAATAAATTGATTTTGTTTACAAATGATCAAGCCTAAGACATGTTTTGTTGCAGTCCCAAACTACAGACTAAGATGAAAATTGATTCCAAGAAATGGGGTGGTATTATAACCAGGAAATGTGGAGCTGCTTTGGAAGTGGGTAATGGAGGAGGCTGGGAGAGATTTGATGTGCACGGCAGGGGTGGGGTGGCGGCTACATTTCCATCCACAGAGCATTAAGTGTGATTCTGTCCAGGGCTGGAAAGAAGAGCAGACCTGTAGAGAAAGCCTTGATCTTCTTAGCAGTTACCTAAGAGGTGAACAGAATGATAGTAGAAACATTGCTGATGTCTTCAACAGGACTATCAGAGGTTTCTCAGAAAGAAATAAGGAATGTGTTATTGGTAATTGGAGAGAAGCCATTCCTATTATAAAGTGGCAAAGAACTTGGTCAAATTGTGTTCTTATCCTAGTACGTTATGGAAGGTAGAACTTCTGGGTTATGAAATAGGATTTTTGACAGAAGAAATATCTAAGCAAAGTGTTGAATGTGTTGTCTTCATTCGTGAAGTCTCTTCTTGTAACTGTTCTTTTTAAAATTGGGTTTTATGATTTTTTTCTTGCTCATTATTAGAATTTAAATATAAACTATATTATATGTTTATATGTACTTATAAACATGTGCATGTGCACATATATATTTTGAATATGAATTTTTTGTTGGTTTTATGTATGCATGACAAATATTTTCTCCTCTTTGGCTTACATTTAAATGCTCTTAGACGTGTTAATTTATAAATGTTTTGATTTTAGTGCAGTGTAGTTTACTAGTCTTTCTCTTTTGATTAATATTTCTTATGCTGGTTTAAAACCCTTTATGTACTTTAAGGTTATGGGGATATTATCCCATGTTATTTTCTAGAAGATGGACTGTTTACCTGGAATTCATTTTTGCATATAATATGAAGTAGGGAATTGAGTTTCAGTTTCTTTCCTTAGGGACCTAGCATAATTTATTGGAAAAAAGTCCTTCCTGTGCTTTTCTATAGTTCCACCTCATTCATAAATGGAATGCATTTATGAATGTGTCTATTCTGATTGTCCATCTTTGTGTCATTACACTTGTTCTCATTTACTCTCTCTGTGCAAAGAGTCTTGATAGCTATTACAATAAATCCTGCACCTTTGTTTTTTGATAAAGGGAACAAGCCCTATAGAAAGACCAATCAACCAACCAAACCAACCAACAAACCAACCAAAGCAACCAACCAAAACAATCAACAAACCCAACAAACAATTCTTCATGTTAGTATTCTAAAAGTTAAAAACTCAAGTCACAAAAATTTTCCTTTATGCTTTCCCTCCTCATTCCATCCCTTCCGTGGTTCTCCTACAGGACTTTTGTGGCCTTCTTAGCTGTGTGGCAGCATCCTATTTCAGAAGGGAATCTTATCTGTGAGTCCTTTGGTTTTCAAGACAAATATCTTGATCTATTTTCCATTATAAGCTTTGTATTACTTAATAATCTTTCCCTGCCTTCAAAATTGATGTTTGAATCACTTTTTTTTTTGGTGGTAACAGAACCCAAGGGCATTCTATCTCTGAGCTACATCCCCAGTCATATTTCATTTTATTTTTATTTTGAAACAGGCCCCACTAAATAAGTTGCTGAGGCTGATCAAAAACTTCAAATCCTCTTGCCTCAGCTTCTCAAGCACTGAGATTATAGGTGTGAGCTGCCATGCCTGGTTTTAAATCACTTTTGATTCAAAGTTGAGGGACTGCTGAGTTCAGGTTGGCCCTCTGAGACAGAACACGTTTGTTCTGGGGAGATGGTGTTGGTGGCATGGGATCTGAGGTGATTCTCATGAAGAAAACTCAACCTGTGAAAAACTAGACTGTTAAGGATTGAAGCAAAGTCATTCCTTGCGTCTTATTGTCTTACTGGTGTATTCTTCCCACTTGTAGGTATTTTAATAAGCAATAAAGCCATATTTTTTCAACCTTTCTGTGTTGTAGTCTTATTCTCACACACTGACAAATGGATATAGTCTTGAATTTCCAGATCAATGGAAAAGGCCACTGAGTGTAAATTGAGTGCATGTATGGTAAGACTTTTTGATGTCACAATTTTGCATCCTCTTCCTTCCCTGATCTCTGCCAGCTTAAGGTTCTGCAGGAAGCTCCGTCTCTGAGTGACTTACAGCTCAATAAGGCTTTTGCTCTTTTTCATGGAGTCACAAACAATTCTGGCTACTTGCCTTTCTATCTTCTGCATGAATCCTGTAATGCCTCTTTAACAAGGATATTTTTCTTTGTATTTGTTCCATTTTAATCCCTGGATTGTTCTGAGTCTCAGAATTATTTAGGTATTATACCTTTTCTCATATTTTTTTGTTAAAACTCCCATGGTACTTTCCCTATAAAATGAATTAGGAAATGAATGGAATGGCCCATGAAGGGCTCCAAGCAACCGTTTTTCTTTCACGGATCCTGTATCATGGAAAAGAAAGCCTGGAACAATCCAATGGGGACAGGGTATACGTAGGGAGATAAGGCTTATCAAAGAAGAATGAAAATCCTCTGTTGCCTCTCTTACGGCATGGCCCAGAGAGGTCTCCAAACCTTTTTCAGAAAATGGACATGCTTTCTACAGTTACTTGTAAAAATCGCCCCAGATGAAGACCAAACCCTCATACCTGTGAGAAGGTGCAGGCTTTTATCCATGCAGCAGGACAAGCCAGGGAAACTGTCACTGCATTGTGAGCACTGGAAAATGAATATCCAGATATCCCTCCCTCATTTCCATACGTTGCTCGTGTACTTTGAAGTGTTCTGTGCCAACTGTTTATGCCTCTCTATCTCTCTCTGTGGTGGCAGACATTTCTCTATGAAATCATGTGTATCAAAATAAGAATTAGCCTTTGAAATATCACCACCACAGCAGCATCTAAGCCCTTAAGAGTGGTCGTCCTAGAAACCATGACGAGTGTCGCCCTTCTATTGGCAATGAGTGGACCCCAGACTTCAGCCAGGATGAATTATTTCTTTGAAGCTCATTTCTCTTTTGCCCAGATGTTAGTTTCCATGATGACTTTCTACTTTTAAATAACTGAAGCCTCACAAGAAGTTGGAAAAGCAGGACAAAGTTCCTCTCTCAGTTTCCCCACGTTGCTCCCCTGAAAAATCATAATACATGGTTGCTATAGTCCGAATGTCAGTGCACACCACCTCTCTCCTGCTAAATGCCTATGTTAGCACCTAAAGCTCAATGTGGCAGCATTAAGAGTTGAGGCCTATGGGGAAACAATTGAGTCTTGAAGGTTCTCCCTTCATGGTGGGAGTATTTATAAAAGAAGTTGACAGGAGATGCCTACTTCTTTCTGCCATGTGAGGACCTTGAGGAGGCACCATCCATGTTGAACGGGCTCCCCCCAGACACTGAATCTGTTGACATATTGACCTTGGACTTGCCAGGGTCCAGAGTGTTGAGCACGCTGTTTGTAAGTGACCTGTGCTAAGGTATTCTCTGTAGCTGCCCCAAAGACCAAGGCAATTATCCAAACCAGGAAACTGACATGGGCACAATAATACTCAACCAAGTACAGACCTACTCAGATGCTTTGCAAGATTTACATGTGCATTTAAAATAATTAGTTTTAGTGCATGGTGCTGTGTAATTGTCTTCCATAAGCAGGTTCATGTAACTATCTCCTCAAGCCCAGTACAGATCACCTCTATTGTTACATGGAAGCTCCTTCATTGTGAACCTTAATTTTTTAAAATGACCCAATTCATGTGACTTCCTCTGCTTATTGTATTATAGAGTTTTAATGGGAAAAATATTAGATTCTTTTAGGGGGGAGTGTGTAGTACTGGGAATTGAACACAAGAGCATTCTACGTCTGAGCTAGAATTGAACATAGGAGCATTTTACCTCTGAGCTACACTCCCAGCCTTATTTTATTTTTTATTTTGAAAGAAGGTATCCCTAAGTTGTTGAGGTTCTCCCTAAGTTTATGAGGCTGTCCTTGAACCTGCAATCCTCCTGTCTCAGCATTCCAAGTACTGGGATTACAGGTGTGCACCACCGCACAGAGCCAGATTTTAACAGTGTTTTAGTTTAACCGGAAGCATTTGAAAGATCCTCACCTATAGCTATGTGTAACTGTAAGAACTCTGGTTATTTGTTATATAATTATAAGCAGCTTTGTTCTGCTATTTATTGTTGCACAATAAAATACAGTGGCTGAAAGAACCACCTCCTTTTGGTTTTTCTGACAAGTTTGCAGTCTGGGTAGTGAGAGTAGCTTGTCTTTGTTTCATGCAATCTTAGATGAGGCGGCTCTTGTGGGGCTGGAGGTGTCCTTCTCCACACAGCCTGGTGTCTGGCAAGCTGCTAGCTTTAGTTAGTTCCTTTCTACCGCGCTTCTCTGTGGAGGGCTAGATCTTCCTCACAACATGGCGGCTGGGTCTTAAGAGTAAGGACAGAAATGCAAGTTCCCAGTTTCGTAAGGCCTGAGTCAGAATCTAGTTCTAACCCAGCATCACTTCTACCTACTGGTTAGAAGGACTCAGAGCCAGAATCAGGGAGAGAGGACGGGCACCTCACTGGGAGAAGTGTCAAATTTTCGGTGACCATATCCTAAATCTACTGCATTATCTTTTACATACAAGAATTTGTTACCTCAGAAATACTTGGAATTAAAAAAAAATAAAAGTTTGTTAAAGCAAAAGTGAGTGTTGTCTTAAGGTACACTTGTTTGGAAAGGAGACCTCCAAAAAAAAAAAAAAAAAAAAACTATTAAAATGTATATGGCAAGATGTCTGAAATGAAACAAATTTGTATCTGAACATTTCATTTTTATCATATGTGAATAACACAAGTGCAACAGGACGGCACTGAATATTTGAAATAAAAACAAATGTTAAGAATACCACCTTTTCAAAGCTGACAATATTTTTTTTTCCTAGTAGGGTTTTAATTTGTGGATAATAAAAATAGGCCACAGAACAAGAAATTTACAAAATGCTTTGTTGTGAGTACAAAAGTCCTAATTCTTGCCTCAGAGCAAAGACAGTATCTCCTTTTTGCATACAAAAGAACACTTTTTTGAATCTCACTATTTTTAAAGCATTTGTTCCAAAATTAGAGATTTTATATGGAATTATTTATTTAAAAATGAAAGGTAAGCCGGGCGTGGTGGCACACGCTTGTAATCCCAGCATTCGGGAGGCTGAGACCGGAGGATCCGGGTTCGCGGCCAGCCTCAGCTACCTATTGAGGCACTCCACAACTTAGTGAGACCCGGTTTCAAAATAAAGAATAAAAAATAGGGCTGGGCGTATAGCTCAGAGGTAGAACGCCCCTGAGTTCAATCCCCAGTACCGCAAAAAAAAAAAAAAAAAAAAAAAAAAAAAAAAAAAAAAAAAAAGAAAGGTAATAAATATTTATTTAAGTATATAATTATGTAATTTATAGATTTTTCTTAATAATAAAAGTATTTTTATTGAAAGTTTGTAGTATTAAATGAAATTATATAAAAAAAATAAAGGCTAGGAGCCAGGCGGGGTGCTGCAAGCCTGTAATCCTAGTACTTGGGAGGCTGAGACAGGAGAATCAGTGGTTAGAGGCCAGCCTCAGGAATTTAGTGAGACCTTCAGCAACTTAATGAGACCTTGTTTCAAAATTTAAAAAAGAGGAGGACTGGGAGTTTAACCTGGAGGAAGAATACCCCTGGATTCAATCCCCACCCAAAATAAATAAATAAGTAAAAATTACAAATTTTAATATGTGGAATATCTGGTTGTATTTAAGAATTTTATTTCTACACTGAAAGTAAATAATAAAATTTTATATAAATGCTATAAAATATGAGGGTCGAATTAAGATGAACTGTTGCGATTGAAATATGTTATAAATGGAATCATTCATGTCTAATAAAATGCTTCCAGGAGAACCAAACCGTGGTAACCTAGAGATTATATGCCATATGCATATGCATCTGGCGAAGTTTGTTCTTGAATATTCCAATTCTAATGTAAGACTGTAATATTGGACACTTTTCAATTTCAATTGTAGATATATATTTTTTCTTTCTTCTTTTATTTATTTATTTTGCAGTACTAGGAATTGAACCCAGGGGCATTCTACCTCTGAGCTACACGCACAGCCCTATTTTTTTCTTAATTTTTGAAACAAGGTCTCACTAAGTAGCTGAGGGTGGCTGAGAACCTGGGATCCTCCTGTCTCAGCCTCCCAAGTACTGGGATTACAAACATGTGCCACCACTTTAGGCAGTTGTTAATATTTTAAAAGTAAATTTTATTTTATTTTTATATGCTAGTTATCTTTTTATAATACACTTGAGCATTTGATTAACTCTGCAAAGTTTAAATATGTATACCATTGAGACAATGCCTCTAAAAACCTGACATGTTAAACTAGATTTATCCTTAACTAAAGTGAAGATACAACCAATACAATATACTTTTAGGCCAAACTTCAAGAATCTGCATTAATTTTATTTCTCATAGCCAATCATACAGAATCTAAGGCACTAGAGATTGTCATAATCCTTCAGTAGAAAATTTAAAACTTTGGCTGGTTCTGCTTCAAGATAATATAAATCATGATACTATCATTGAAAAACTGCATAAATGCATAACTTGATAGGTTATAGTGCTAGGAGGGTGTTGCATGTCAAATAAGTGTGTTTTGATCTTATCAGAAGTGAAATCATAGAAGGCGGGACTATTTTTTTCAAACAGGAAGAAAAATAGGGATCTCTATACTTCAAACTAAATACTAAGTTCTTGTAGTGGATTTAGACAGTGATGAGAAGAAATTATTATTGTACAGAATTTTGAAGATAAAACTAGTGGCGCTTTTGAACCCTCACAAGGTATAAAAAAAGTTTTTCTTTCTCAGTGTTTTGATAATATAAGCAGAGTCCACTCTGTGATTTTACCTCCCACTGAAAACCAGCAGAAAGTCCTGACCAATCCTACAGATCAGCTAGGTCTGTGCAGCCATAGAGAGTGGGAAATTATAACCAAAAAAGTGAGCCTGTACAATTTTCTTGTACAAGAAGAAAGTAACAGCGCCTCCACAAATAATGAGATCATACAGAAGTGATTTAAAAGCCCAATTTGAGGGACGTTTCTATTTACCACGTTGAAACTATTGGACTTAAAAAGGATAACGACTGAGATCTGTGTACAGTAAACCTCAGAAGGCATAAATGCCTAATGATACAAAAGAGGAACCAGCAATGGAACAAAGGTCTCTAAATGAAGCGAAATAGAAGAGGAATGCATTCTTCTTGGTCTTGCTCTTCAAAATGTGTTGGCATTACTGGCTTGGTTACTGGGTTAGTGGAAAACACAGAAACTAGTAAGTTTAAAAACATCACTTAGCATCTTTTCTGGCTCACTGGGAGGATCGACAGAATAATGCTATAAATTGGGATGCCCAATCAGAGAAAGGCACACAAAATATAATACAACTGAGATAATTCTATGGATCTTCCAAGCATTGTGTTGTCTTCTACAAAACGGAAATACATGAAATTAAAAGAAAGACAGAAATTACATTTGCGAGTTTATAAAAACTCAGATAGGAGCTGGTGCTTTGTTCTTAGTAGAGACAATAATCAAATGGTCCACTCAACTTGAATCTAGAGAAGGCAACACTCTCCTCTGGGAATTAGGAAATTTGATATAATATGTGTAATATAGATAGATTCCAGATTGAGTATCTGCTAGTAAATACTGTCATTTTTTTTTTTAATAAAAAAGATCATGAGGAGTCTGAGGTCTTTCTATTTGTTTTAGTGCAGGCGTGGAACACCGCTTAAAAGACTGGATTCAGCCTATAATTTTATCGCTTTTCCAACTGTTCTTGTAGTGTCAGCGGTCATTCTTCAAGGCTCACTTCTACTCCAAATTCCTTCTCAGAAATGAAAAATATACTTACACCATATATTATAAATCTTTTTTAAAAACACGTACATTTAAGCCTAGAAATATTCGATAGCCACAGTATAGCTTCATGTCATGTGATATCAAAAGTTTTATTCACATTTTAAAAATGGATTTCAAAATATCTTCTAATTTTCATGAACGCATTTTAATTTAGAAGTGTTTGGATTTATTTTTTAAAACTAAAAAGTTGCTTTTCTTTTGTTCTTCATTTCAAGCTTAATTCTACAGGATTGGAATATATTTTGTAGGGTTTCAATTTTATTTAAAAATTTTCAATATCCTTACCTATTTTTATACTTTTGTCAATGTCTTATTCTATAATGACTGAGAAGATTATGACAAAAATTCCTCAATGATTGAACACTTGTCTTTTTCTTTTTAAAGTCTGTCAATATTTGCTTTGCATATTTTTTTTTTTTTTTTTTTTTTTTGCGGTACTGGGGGTTGAACTCAGGGGCATTCTACCTCCAAGCTACACCCCCAGCCCTATTTTTTATTCTTTATTTTGAAACCGGGTCTCACTAAGTTGCGGAGTGCCTCACTTAGGTAGCTGAGGCTGGCCGCGAACCCGGATCCTCCGGTCTCAGCCTCCCGAATGCTGGGATTACAAGC
>PVLC010012502.1:0-11166 GCA_004027655.1 Graphiurus murinus
ATAAAGAAGAACAAAATCATGTCATTTGCAGAGAAATGGATGGAACTGGAAAACATTACGTTAAATGAGATTAGTCAGTCACAAAAAGTAAAAAATTGTGGACACTAGGGAGAAAGTGGGTCTTAGGAGGTACTCTAGATGAAGAAGGAGAAACCTTAGATGAGCAAAGAAGGTGACTTAACTGAAGGTGATGGGGGGGGCACCCTGATATATATGATGTACTTTGAGAAGGAGGGAGGGGGAAAGAATGGGGCGGGAATTGGGGAAGAGTTAAATGACAGATGTGTGCATGTATGCCTCTACCAGCTTGTACCTCACAAAGATGTACGATTACAATGCACCAGTAAAATATATTAAAAAATAAAATGACAATGAACATGGAATGATAAAAATTAAAAAATAATAATTTGATGATTATTTTATGCTGGAATAAATCAATTTGGGAAATTTTTAAATTCCAGATTTAAAAATGCATTAAAATTTTAAAAGTATATTTAACACACTAAATTTATCTATATTATAATAAAAACTCTATATAAAATAGTATAGAGTGTTTCCACATCTGACATAAATCACCAGTAATCATTAAGATATTGATGCACTCTGGGCATAATGGTGTATAAATGTAATTCCACTACTTGGGTGGCTGAGATAGAGGATTGAAGGTTTATGGCCAGCCTCAGCAATTTAATGAGACCCTCAAAAACCTAGCAAGACCTTATTTCAAAATAAAAAATAAAATAGGGGTTGGGGGTACAATGCCCCGGGTTCATCCCCAGTACCACCCCCTCCAAAAAAAAAAAGCAAGATATTGGTGCCCAAGACCAACCTGTACTAAGTGAAACACCATCTCAACTCCTCAAGTAATTCTGATGTGTAACCAACTGAGAATCATCCTGGGCAAGCTCTGGAGCCTGTCTGCCTGTGCTTGCACAGCCAGAGACCCCTGGAAAATTACTGACCCCTCAAGTTCCAAACCTACAAAAGCAGCAACAACAGTACCAACAAGATGAGGATGCTGTAGGGTTTACATGAGCTAGTAAACCTAAAGCTCTCAGAACAGTGCTCAGCACACAGTAAGAGTTTAATGAATGCTATTGTTAATCTGTTATAGCTATCATCAGTCATTTGTAGTCACACGCTCAGGCTTTTCAATTTAAGTTGCCTCTTTTTAATGAAGGCTATTGTTAATGTGTTGTTATAGCAATCATCAGTCATTTGTAATCATAGGCTCACGTTTTTCAATTTGAGTTGCCTCTTTTTACTTAATTTTGGTATAATTTTAGAGTGGTTGAAATACTGATGTTTCAGCGTAACTAGTTTTCATCCTGCTCTTTTATTCAAATAATGCAAGAGCTCCCTTTCATTGCTGATGGGAATGCCCCCTTGATTATGGATACTTTGGAAAGCAGCTTGGCAGTTTTTAAAATAAATACAGACTAGACATCTACTTAATAGTAATATGCTAATATCACTCTCTTAATTTGACAAATGCACCACAGAATCGTAAGATGTTAACAGTGGGAGAAACTCTGTACTATCTTTATAACTTTAAGTATAAAATTATTCTAAAATAAAATGTTTATTAATCTTTTTTTTTTTTAATTTTTTAGCATGGAATTTTATACATTTCTTGGGTACAACAGGGTTAATTACACATTTTTGTTGGGTACAAACTAGTACAGGTAAAGACATCCATGCACATATTTCTCATTAACCCTTCCCCAATTCCCACCCACCCTCCCCCTATCTCCTGGTCAGTTTAGTGATAGACTTTGATGTGATCTTATAAGTACATCATGCTCATTAGGGTGTCCCCCCCCTCCTCCCGTTACCTTCCATTAAGTCAAATTTTTTGTTCACCTAAGAATTCTCCTTCACCTGGAGTCCCTCTTATGTCCCATTTTCTCCCTAGCTTCCACATATTAATCTTTTTTTTAAATTCAAGGAAAAGGACTTCCACTGACAGTCAAGATGGAGTGACAGCAAGCCAGATCTACTTGACTGCTGTTAACAAGAGAACTAGCCAGCATATGTGAAACAACTATTAACTCAGACTACACTCCATGAGAGAAAGGAAACAAGTGAGGCTAGCCACACAATTTCCTAGCTTCCTGCCTAGAACTAGAAGCAAATCCTGGGTTATGGAACAGGAAGAGAATTCTAAGGTATAGAAGTCTCATTGAGCCTTGGAGAAACATATCAGAGTTCAGGCAGCTGCTGCATGGTACAGGTAGAGCTCAAGAGAGAGAGGAGCTACCAAAATAAAAACAAACAAACAAAAAAAAACAATCATAAATTTAAATAAGGGATCCCTTGACTCAGGCAAATTCTAAAATGCACATCCATTAAAGAAATTCCATGAAAAAAGCAACTGAAAAGCTACCGCTAATGAGAGGTATTCATGTTCTGAGCATGTGTTCAATCCTGTTGATCACCTGGGGCATTCATAAGAGATCTTAGAGAGCTCATGCCTTTGTAACAGGGCTAAATTATCCTTAGATTGAAGTTACTCTAGATCTAGTCTAAGAAAGCACAAACAAACCATAAAAGGATCAAATGAAACCACAATAACTGCATGCCCCCTCAAAGAAAAAAAATCTAGACATCCAATAATGTAAAATTCATACACTATATCACGCAATCAAAAAGTATCAGACATGTCAAGACTGAAGAAAGCAAGACCCAAAACCAGGAGAAAAGCCAGCCAATACAAATAGGACAAATGATGGAATTAGCAAACAAGAACATTCAAACAGCTATAATACTTATATTTAGGTATTTAAATGAAAATATAACATTTTGAGAACCATAAGAATAAAAAAGGAATAGAGATAAAAAATATAACAAAGTGAAAGTGTCACAGGTAGGGAATAACAGCAGATAGATTGGAAAGAAAATACTACTGACCCTGACAACAGAGAAATACAATTTGTTTCAGCACATGTAAAAAGAAAGACTAAAAAAATGAACAAAACAGAATCTTAGTGACTATAATAATATTAAACAATCTAACAAACATCTAAGTGTCCTACAAGTGGGGGCCAAAGACCTAAGTATCTGAAGAAATAATGTCAGAAATTATCCAAATTCGATGAAAACTATGAAGACACAAACTCAAGAAACTCAATGACGCTCAAGGATAAGGGGGGAAAAAAATCCCAGAAGGTTCATCAACATTAAATTCCTGAAAACTAGTGAAAAAAATGGAAACTCTTCAAAAGTAGTCCCAGAGGGAAAAGACACATTGACACACAAAGGAACAACACAAGAACAACAGTGAGTATCCCCTTAGAAACTTTTCAAGCCAGAGGATAAAGAACATCCTGAAAGTGCTGGAAGAAAAATCACGAGCAAAAACAGAAACTGGCAAATAAGAAATCTTTAGAACCTAGAGCTAGAAAAAGAAGTCCTTACATTTGACACCAAAAGCATCATATATAAAAGCAAAAACTGATAAACCAGACCTCATCAAAATGTAAAACTTTGGTTCTGCAAAAGACATAAAGAAAATGAAAAAGAAACCCAAACTACTTAATTGGAAGAAGATATTTGTTAAAAAACACATAAAAGAAAACCAATTTCTAGACTGTAAAGAATTCTTAAAAGTCAAGAGTAAACACTACAATTAAACCAATAAACAAGGAGAGATGTTTCATCAAAGACACCAACATCAAGTAAATATATAAAGAGATATGCAACACGAGTAGCCATTACAGATACACAAATGAAAACCACAATGTGATAAAGCTGCCTATCTACTCAAATGACTAGACTAGTCATGACTTCAACAAATACCAGTGTGATATGCAGACACTGGCACACATTGCCAGGGGGGCGTGAAATGGCACAGCCAGGCTGGAAAATAACCTGGCAGTTGTTCCAAAACTAAAAGTTCTCAGCAAAAAATGGTAAAGAACCTCCCAAAATTGCCCTTTCCATAAAATTAATGTGAATACTGGCAAAGTTTTTCAGAAGGTACATAAACAAACTGTGTAGATGAACCCAATTCCTACAGTGATATGAGGAGCACATATGCTAGAGGGAAAAAAAGGCAGAATGTCAGGAAGCATAGTGGGCTCCAAGTTTGTAATGTTTTCACTCATACTATTCCTCTCTCTCTCATTCTCTAGCTCTGTATGAATCTGGAAAATCAAGAACCCACAATCAAATAAAACAAACAAACAAAAAAATAGTACTCTGGGTAGAGCCAGGCTCGACCCTTTCATAGCCTCATTCCCAGAGAACTGTCTTTACTCAGCCTGTCTCGGGGTTCCCTAGGCACACGATTAGAGCTAACAAATGAGTTCAGCAAGGATGGATTATCAGACTACTGGGGATTGAACCAAGAGACATTCTAACTCTGAGCTGTAACCCCAACCCTATTTTTATTTTTTATTTTGAAACAAGTTGCTGATGGCCTCACTAAGTGGCTGAAGCTGTCTTTGACCTGCAATCCTCCTGTCTCAGCCTCCCAAGTACTGGGATCACAGGGGTTGCCACCACATCTGGCTTCAGAGATTTTTTAAATAGCTATCATAACCTACTTTAGACCATGCACAGTGATACAAAAGAAAATATGCCTGTATTTGAATTTAGGATCTTTAAGATGGAAAGCACCTTTTAACAATTAGTAGAGACATAAGAGGGAAATAAAAATTTTACTATTTATGTGTCCTAGGAGGTACACAGCACACCTGGAGACCATGTATCTGGAGAACAGGAAGGGAGAAAGAGGCTGACCTGTAGGCCAATGCCTTTATTAAGTTCAGGGGATTATCCAAACAGGTTTCTCATGAAGCATTTTGTTGGTGGGATTAAATCAAGCAGGCATGAGTTCTAGGTCACACAATGACTGAGAAGTATTCACTATGGCATATCTGAATAGTCCGTGCGAGGTGTGAGGGTTGGCAGGGCCAGTTGAACAGGTTGCATCTAGCTGTCCCATATAGAAGGGTCACCAGGGAGCACTTACGTAAAGCACATGCCTGGGTTGACTACATGGAGGAACTAGGAAGAGGGGAAGGGAGGGGACAGAGCTGGAAACTGAATCAAGGATGACTGAGCTCTGTTCCAGGTATGAGACAGTTCAACATACTTAAAATAGATGCTGGGACAAAGTAAAATTGTAAGTTTTCACTACAGGCTGTTATTTTTACAAAAAAAAAAAAAAAAAAAAGCAAATCTCAGCAGAGAAACAGAAATTTTTAAAAATCTTAGAACTTAAAAAATGGCTGGAAAAAAGATGAACAACAGAATGAATATGACAAAAAAAAAGAGTCAATGAACTTGAAGACCGATCAGTGTAAATGATCTAACCTGAAGTGCAGAGAGGAAAAGTTCAAGAGAAACAAGAACAGAGATCTGCAACACCACTAAGCTGTACAGTCTTATGGAGCCACTCCTGTATATGAGCTCTGTGATGGACTCAAATGTCATTGTGTGGCACATGAATGTACTTGAGTAAATGGATGAAAATATAACCAGATTTGGTAAAAGACATAATTCACAGAGTCAAGCAGCTCAGCAAACTTCCACACAAATACAGTGAAAATCCTATCTAGACATAATGTGGTTAAGCTGCTGAAAAATAAGGATAAAAAGAAAATCTTGAAAGCAACCAGAGAAAAATGACATATTAAATATATGTGGAGAACCAACTTCTCATAGAGTCTACAGAGTAGGGAAAAACAGTCAAAATACTTAGAGAGAGCTCCAAGAAAATCACCATTAGGCCAACCTTGACAGACACTGTATACATAACTGTTTGGAGAATTATGTCATAGTCTTCATATTCTTTATTGTTTCAACTTAATGCCTTGAAGCCCTCATGAACTTTTTCTTTAATTTTAAAATCTGGGAAAATCTTTAACAAAATTTCATGGTTGTTACACATAAAACTCTTGGAGAAATAGTAATTAGTGTTGTGGTAGGCAACCTTAAGAGATCTCCACCGATCTGGCATTCATGCCCTGGGTAAGAGCCTGCCCTCACGTGTGGGCAGACCCAGAGACTCACTTCTGCTGGGCAGAATGATGGATGTCACTTCCAAGGTTAGCTTGGAAAGAGATTTCAACGTTGCTCTTCCATACCTTCTCTTGCTCCTTTACTTGCTTGCTCTCATGGAAACTAGTTGCTGTGCTGTGAGCTACACTCAGAGAGGCCACGCGGCAGAGAGCAGCTCCTCCGCTGGCCAATCAGCAGCCAGCAACGAGTCCTTCAGCCCAATGGCTACAGAGAACCGAAACCAGCCAACAACAGAAGAAGACCTACCTTCGGATGAGAGCGCAGCCCTGGCCAACAACAAGCCTGGGGCCTTGAGAGACCATGAAGCAAAGGCAGCAAGCTGAGCCCTGCCCAGGTTCTGGGGCCTCAGAAAATGTAAGGTCATCAATGTTTAGTCCTTACACCACTAAAGGTAAGGGTAATTTATTAAGCAGCAATAGATAATATAGGTGGATATTGCCTTAACACAATAGACTACTCAAAAATCATACCAAAAAAAAAAAAAGAAAGAAAGAAAAAAGAACAATGTAAGTCTTCCTGCAATGAAATCAGGAGGCAGCTAAGAAGAAAGAGGAATACAAGATCTAAATGTATCTTCCTTAGTGGCACACTAATAAGTTCTTAAATTTGATGCATGAAAAACAAAGGTATAAACATATTACGTAGCATTATGGAGGTAATCATCAAAAGAACTAAAACTAATAAAGTGTGGGGGATTCAGAGAAAACGACCTTCACTGATTATTTTAAATATTTTATAGCATCTGACTGTTTACATCAATGCTATAGTTAGATATAGAATGTCCCCTACAGGGCTCATTTACCAATATTCAGGGTTGATATAGTTAAGCCATGAGAGGTATCATCTCAGCAGTGGAATAGTCCATCATAATGGATTCATCTGGGTGGTGGCCTGGGCTGGAGAAGGTGGGTCCCTGGGGCTGCAGCCTTGGGGATTCTATGTGGTTCTTCCTCTCCTGCTTCTGGCCTCCAGGATATGAGTGCATCCTTTGCTCACCCTCTTCAGGGTATGAGTGAATCCTTTGCTCTTCCCCTCTCCACTTCTCGCTGTCATGCCCTGAGATCCACAGTCCCTGGCCTCACATGAACAGAACCCAAAAATCTCCAAGGAAAATTCTAAGCAAACAAATCTTCCTTCTCTAAGTTATGTGGTCAGGTCTTTGGATTATAGCAATGAGAATACTGACTAAAACAATCAAGTATCACAGTAGTAGTATATTTTCCCAATTACATTGCGTATCCAGAAGGATTCTGTGACAAAACACTGTACCCCAGAAAAAAATATATATCCTTCATCATTTTTGCTGCTTCAGGTGAGATATTTAAAACACCACTCTAAATGGTAAAATACATCAAAATACTATTGGGTCTATCTATAGGAGAACCATGATAATGATACCAAAAAATAACAATACATTAAAATTACATATCCTATTATTGCAAGTAAGTTTTAAAATTATTTCTGTTCTTGTTTTTTAAAAATTTGAATAAACAGACTCACAGTTCCACAAGGTTTGGAAGCTTCTGAGCAAGGTTTTCTGGCTGAAAATTAAAAACTCAGAATTAAATTTTATTTTTGAGTAATGCATAAACATTTCTAGTAAGCTTAATCACAAAGTGCTATCTTCTTGAGGGATGAAATTTTTGAAAAAATGTTAAAGCAATAAATAAATCAGCAGGTTTGGGTTTCATGCTTACATACACTAGAGTAAAATTTATAAACTTAAACACTTAAAATCAATGTCCCTTAGAGAAACCACAAATCTCATGTTCCCTGGTCATGAAAGAAATAAACATATGCTTAAGAGACACAGACAGAAGGAAGGACCCATGGATGACAGAGCCAGAGACTGGAATCATATAGTTATAAGCCAGGAAACCCCAAAGTTGCTGGAAATTCCTGAGGCCATGAGAAAGCAGGGAACGGAGTCTCCCTCAGACCCCAGGAAGGAACCAACCCTGACCACACCTTCATTTTGGACCCCGGCCTCCAAAACTGTGAGAAAATGAATTTCTGCTGTTAAAGCCAATTTGTGGTACTTTGTTATGGCAGTTTGAGAAAGTAACAAAGCCTCAAACTCCCAAGTTATACCCCGAAAGAGAAGGAAAAGGGAATCCCCAAGGACCTAACATAGCTCAGAAGAGAACAGAGAGTAGAGCTTGAGGTCCAGGGAGTTCAGAAATGGCCAAAGGTGCCTACGGTGGAGGAGAGGTGTGGTGGAGAGGAAACGGGCCATTGGGAGGCGTGCCCTTCCATGGAAAGGATCTAGAGCAGCTTCACGGCAGGTTAAAGCAGGCTTCTCTCTGCAGTGGGCCCTGGGTAAGGGGAAAAGTCTCCAGGAAACAGCTGAAAGCCAGCCTGCATGTATAAACACACACACACACACACACACACACACACACATACACACACGGTTGAAATTTACATGCACGCAAAGATATAAAATATAAATTGTTAAGACTCAAGGAGCACACAAAGTCAGGACTTTCTTTTTTTCATTCTACATTTAAATATACTGTAGATATGAATTGCAAAGAATCAGGAATGGTTTTTTAGTAGGAATTAGGTCTGACTTGAGTTCTGAAAGAAATAAAAATTATAAAACGTTGACCTAAGGTGGAGAGGTGGGTTGTGCTGCTTAACCTGCAAAGCACAGGAAGCAACACAGGAAAAACGGGAAGAGAAGAAGGTAGGATTAGGGAATATAATATATATTAGAGATATAATCTATTCTGCTATGACTTCATAATAGCAGTTCTAAAGAAATCATGGATTTTCAAAAATCCTGTTACATAAACAATTGTTTCAACAGAGAAACTAACCTACTGGAGACTAGGAAACTTTACATTTGTAATAGCAAAGTAACTTTTATACAGAAACTTAGTAAATGATTTCACTAGGAAAAGGACTAAGATTGCTATTTATCTACTTGTGTCATTTGAATTTTTAAAAATAAGCAGAAAAATAATAAGCAGGAAATTTTGAGAAAATAAAATTTAGATTTTAAAATGTGTGCATAATATAAACTGTTAAATTGATTAGTGTATACAACTTAAGATCTAATTGATTAATCAATCATAATATATACAATTTAAGATACAAACAGTAGGACAAAGACCATTAGTTTGGTAGCCTGGGTCATTGAGAATAGAAAGACATAATCATTTGCAGAGTGGCAAGGAACACATCACTAAGGAATACCTTTCTTTAAAATCCTAAACAAGCCAGGCCTGGTGGCGCACGCTTGTAATCTCAGCATTTGGGAGGCTGAGACCGGAGGATCCGGGTTCGAGGCCAGCCTCAGCTACCTAGTGAGGCACTCCGCAACTTAGTGAGACCCTGTTTCAAATAAAGAATAAAAAAGAGGGCTGGGAGTGTAGCTCAGAGGTAGAATGCCCCTGAGTTCAATCCCCAGTACCACAAAAAAAAAAAAAAAAAAAAAAAAAAATCCTAAACAATGGAAACCACCTGACTTATTTTAGACAAGGAAATAACATTATTTATTTCATATTGACATACAGATGCATTCTAATATTTAGCAACACTATCCCAAGATGCTTGCATACATAAATCTTTCCCCTCTTTTGATAAACAAATCTCACAGACTATTAATGTTGTTATGAATAAAAAGCTAGGCGTGGTGGTGCATGCTTGTGATCCCAGTACTTGAGAGTTTGACACAGGGGGATCATGGGTTTGAAGCCAGCCTCAGCTACTTAGTGAGGCCCTCTGCAACTTAGTGACATCCTATTTCAAAATAAAGAATAAAATATAGGGCTGGGAATGTAGCTCAGAGGTAGAATGCCCCTGGTACTGCAAAATAAATAAATAAATAAATAAATAAATAAATAAATAAATAAATAAATAAATAAAGTGAATGAAGCATTTACTGAGTATCCACTCTTGACAGAACCACTTATAATTGATTTCAAAATTATTTAAGCTCTGATTCTTTTTCCTGCGATGTTTCGATATCAACATGTAATGAAGTTCTACAAAACCTCATTTTGTAGAGACCTTTCCTTGATGTTACTCACAGATCTATCCAAGCATTTGGAAGTTTTCTTTTAGAATTTGCACCTCTCCTAGTAAAGAGAATATATGCTTTCATTCATCAGTATTCACACAGAGCATCCCAGGAGAACTAGAGAACTGGGGGTGGGGCTTCATTACAGCATCTCCTATAGAAAGGAAAGGCGTGGGTACAAAAGACGTGCTGTTTAGACCCTCACCTCATCTCCCTGTACAGCACGATGCTGTGTCTGGCTGACTCACAGGGGCCCTAGGCATACTGTCCGGATGTGTTCTTGGCCCCATCAGAGACCATTCTTATCTTTCCATGACCAACTAGTCAGTTCTTTTGAGTTGTAGCTCATACACACAGTTGAGCACTGAAATAATGCTTCTGCTGTCAATAAAGCATCACTATGTCCTTATTAACAAGTACGGTGTGTTCTTGTTTAAAAATAAACATATTGGCTTTGCGAAAATTACAGTTCATTAGAATACTGCCTATTAAAAATACAAAAAAAATTAATAAACCACTTACGAATAAATGCTCAAAAAGTTAAGCAGCCTGTTACACAGGCTGTTACTGACACCTACTGGTGTTCTATAATATTTCCTGCATCTTAACATCACTTTTTAATAGCAATGTAGCTCAGTAATATCTGGGAAACACTATACATTTTAATTGTTATATTTCTAAAATTTAGGTACAGTGAATAAGAGACTGAACGACTAAAAGTTAATGTCAAAACGTTTGTTACTGTAGGTGACAGAACTCTAAAGTTAGGGTATGGGTAGCACAGAAGTTAGTGTATCCCAATCCACAGGGTTTACAAGCTATTTTGTTTTAAAATTTAAAATCCTAATTAAAGCAATAGTCTTAAGGTGTTTCTCAAATATGTTATTAGTATAATTTCCTTCTTTTTTCACAGTTTTGACACAGAAAAGTTTTAACAAATAATGTGAACCTTGATTCTTTTTTTTTGTTTTTTTCAGTACTGGGGATTGAACTCAGGGGCATTCTACCTCCAAGCTACACCCCCAGCCCTATTTTTTATTCTTTATTTTGAAACCAAGTCTCACTAAGTTGCAGAGGGCCTCACTAGGTAGCTGAGGCTGGCCGCAAACCCG
>PVLC010012502.1:11266-44200 GCA_004027655.1 Graphiurus murinus
TTTGTGTGTGTGTGTGTGTGTGTGTGTGTGTGTGTGTGTGTGTGTTACTGGGGAATGAATACACAAGCATTCTACCTTCAAGCTATACCCCCAGCCCTTTTGAAATTCTTTTTTTATTTTTATTTTTTTTGTGGTACTGGGGATTGAACACAGGGGCATTCTACCTCCGAGCTACACCCCTAGCCCTATTTTTTTTTTTTTATTATTCTTTATTTTGAAACCGGGTGTCACTAAGTTGCGGAGTGCCTCACTAGGTAGCTGAGGTTGGCCGCGAACCTAGATCCTCCGGTCTCAGCCTCCCGCATGCTGGAATTACAAGCGTGCGCCACCACGCCCGGCTTAACTAAATTCTTCTTGATAAATAATGCAAAAGTAAACTTTAGCAAGCACAGATTAAAAATTACCACCCGTTTTGAATCCACGATGCTTTAACATATTCAAACTCCCCTTAATGAGAATGCTTTTAAAACTGTGTATCTTGAAACAAATACTTGAAATCCTTTGCAAACAACAGCATGTGCCATGATGTTCTCTGGTAGCCACTGTGTACTGTCTACTTCCTGTTCCTCTCTTAGGGGTCCTTCGTAGGACCCTCCTTCTCTCTTCAAGATGGCCACAGTAAATTGACTTGCTTTGGTCAGTGAAATTAAGTCTAGTTTAAGTGAAGCTTTGAAAAGCTTGAAAGCACAAGACCTTGCCCCTTCCTCAGAGATCTCCAGATGGTAAAAATTTGGTCAGGCTTCATCCCTAAGGAAGGATGCCCCAAGCCAGTTTCCAGGCAATTTGACACTGTAGAGAAGACAGCAAGAAAAATCTGTGCTGATATAAGCCATCAGGACTCAGAGCTGAGTAAAAATCTGCTCCATCCTGGCCTCTAACAACACATTTCAAAGAAATGACAAATTAAACCCACATTGGTTCTTAGACCAATTATAAAAAGAATAAAGTAGGATGAATTTGGATCCCTATCTCACACCATACACAAACTTGGAATAGACCAAGAACTTAAATTTAAGAGTTAAAACCATAACACATAGAAGAAAAAGTCGGAATAAGTCTCCTTGACCTTGAATTTGGCAATGAGTTCACAGATACACCGAAAGTACAAGCCACAATAAGAAAAGTAGGTAAACTGGACTTCAACAAAATTTAAAACTTTTGTATGTTAAAGGACATTACAAGAAAGTTAAAAGATGCCATACAGAATGGGAGAAAATGCTTATAAGCCATATATCTGAAAAGGGTCCAGCATCTAGAATATAAAAATAATTCTTACAACTCAATAACAAAATAGCAAATGACTCAAAAATATAAGCAAAGGATATAAACACGTTTCTCCAAAGAAAATATATGCTGTAGCTTGGATCCTGAATATCCCACAAAGGCCCATGGTTGATAACTGGGTGCTATTGGAGGCCATGGAACCTTTAAGAGGGGGGCCTCGTGGAGATCTTTAGGCTGCTCATTGTTCACTTGAAACAATGGTTGATAACTGGGTGCTATTGGAGGCCATGGAACCTTTAAGAGGGGGGCCTCGTGGAGATCTTTAGGCTACTGGGGGTGTGCCCTTGAAGGGGGCTGTGGAACCCTGGTTCTCTCTTTATCTTTTCTTCCCAGTCACGAGGGGAGCAGTTTTGCTCTATCATGTACTCTCCACCATTGCCATCTGATCTAAATGCAATGGGTCTGCTCAATCATGGACTGGAACCTTTAAACTCATGAGCCAAAATAAACCTTCTCTCTTTATAAGTTGATCGTCTCAGTTATAGTTACTATGATTTGGTACAGTAATGGAAGGCTGACTAACACAACACGCAAATAGCCAACGAGCACCTGGAATGCTGCTCAGCATCACCAGGATTAGGGAAATGCAAATCAAAATCACAATGAGGTACCCTTTCAAACCTACTAAGACAGCTACAACAAAGACAAGACAGAAAATGGAAAATATCAAGTTAAGCAGGGATGTGGAGAACTCAGAACCCTGGTATATTGCTGGTGATCATGTTGGCCCAGCCACTGTACAAAAAAAGTTTGGCCATTCCTCAAAAGGTTAAATGTAGAGTTATCATATGACCTCACAATTCCTCTCCCACATATACACAAAATAATTGAAAACGGGTCCTCAAATATGAACAGGTACACTCAGGTTCACGGCAGCCCAATTTACAAGAGCCAAAGGGTAGAAACAGCCCAAATGTCCATCAATGTTGAATGGAAAAGCACAAGGTGCAAGATCCGTTCATGAACTCTTCCTGAGCCGTGAAAATGAATGAAGTGTGCTGATACATGGTGTGACTTGATGAACCTTGAAACCAGTTTCCCAGTGGAAGAAGCCAGACACACAAAGTCACATATTATATGGAGGTTGGACAGAGGAGAGGAAGGGAGCAAAGCTGATTAATGGGTGAATGTCTTACTTTGAAGTGACGGAAATACCTGGAAGTAGAGAGAAGTGATGGCACACCATAAAAGTACTGAAAGCTACTCATTGTTCACTTGAAAATGACTAACTCTTTGTTATGCCAATTTCACCTCAGCAAATTAGTTTATTTTAATTAAAAACAAGTAAATGAAATTTGGGTATTAAAGGAAAAAAGTATCTCATTCACGATGCTTTCAACAAGCTTTCTAGTTGGGTCAGTGATTTGATACCATACCTTCTGAGCCTGTACACAGCATAAGTTAAATACCACGTGTCTATAGGAAAACAATGGTGAGAGGCCTCTTTTCCTGCCAGCAATATTTGCCTGTTCCTCCTCCCGCACTTCTCTCCATTCTTATGCATGTTATAGAGCAACATTTATCAATAGAGGAATCATAAACCCTAGCAGGCTAATGCAGTCAGAGAGAACCAATGGACCCAACCTTCCTTCTTCCGCAGTAGCACAAAAGCCTCCAGAGTGCCTCTTACCATCTGCTCCACCGTGTCCTGTGCCCTTTACACATCTGTCTCTTGGCTCATTTTCCTTTCCTTATTTCTCTCCATCATCATGGAAATATTCTCTTTCTGTGCTTTCCAATATAGCAGCTACTAGCCATATATGCCTATTAAGCACTTAAAATGTAGTTATGCAACTGAGAAACTGAACTTTTAATATTATTTCACATTAGTTTAATAGCCACACATGACTAATAGTTATCATACTAGAAAGTATAGAATTTATACCTTTATACTAACAATTTCCGCTTAAACTCAGCTCTTCTAAATGTAAAACATAAAGAGGACAACTACTTAACTATATGAATGATAAACTTTTATGTTATTTTTCCTAGAAATAAATGGAGTATTTGTTTAGGATTCATAGAGACTGACATAATTATCATACTGAGAAATGTAAATCAGGCTAGGGATGTAGCTCAGTCTAGAGTGCTCGCCTAGCATGTGCAGGGCTGTGGATTCATCCCCAGCACCTCAAAAAAAATGTATAACCGAAAAACGTAAATTGCAAAAATTTAAGTAGCTTCAAAAATCTAAGTATCTTCAAAACTGCAAAAGTGGAAAACAAACTTCCAGACTGATATTTTTAACTTGGCAAAAACTTACAAAACCTATGCTCAAATTTTAAAATTGTATATTCAATACAGTTACAATAATAAAGTATGTATTTGAATTTGATAAAAATTTGGTTGCCAAGAAAAGATCTTTTTCAAAAGAAAACAGGCATTAAACATTTCTAAGTATTAATCTTAAAAATATTTGCTTGAAAATAAAAGCCACATGCATGTCATAAACAAGGTTAAAGGTTAGAGAATCATTTGCCCTTATATAGCTATTTTCTAAACTATTTAATACACATATTCATTAACTGTGGTTTTAAAATTGGAATTTTCAAATCAATGGAAAATTTTTTAAAAAATAGCAAACCCTTATTTCCATAAAACTAGACCAACCACTTAAAATTATATCTAGCCTGAATAACTTTATAAGTTTATGACATACTGTTTGGGTTGGGAGAGTATGTTTTAGCTCAATGTCTGAAATTTCAAGCTCCTTTCTTACATAATATACTTGACTGATCTGATGGCATTAATATTTAGAAAATGGTGTCTCATTTGGTGTATAGGTACCTCATTATAGTATGGTGAATGCTTGAAAATGGATTTGAAGTCCATTTGGAAATAAACAGCAATGACTTTAGCCTTTTGTTTGCAAATAGTGCCTTTCAGAAGTGCAAGAAAATGCTCTGGCATAAGGGATCACCTTGCCACTTCTTTCTAAATCCTTCTCTTAACTCCCTCCTAAATCCAGACAGAAACTATGAATCGCAAGTAGGTTAAGCTAGTTTCCCTATATTTCATTTAAGAGAGTTTAAAGTGACATGTTTTTACAATGTTTCTATTAAGTTAGACTTTACTCACAGTTAAACTCTAGAGGTAAATGCAGAGGTGAACTAGGAAAATTCACTTAACACGCAATTCCTCATTGCTCCACAGTGGTTAAGTGTGGTTAAATTTTCACTACATGGTGCTAGGCTAGAAATAGGTCATCAATAATTACCTGCAGAATTAAAATGAAAGCCAGACAAATTGGACTACAAAAGAAGAGATTTTACATTTGTTCTAACTCACCATAAAAGTGACTTTAGACCCATTCATCAAGTTTAGATTCTTCTAAGTTCAGTTTCCTCAAAGGGGAAAATTGTCCAAATATTGATAAAGCTTCTTATAACTTTAAAATGTCATGATTCAATAAATATACTTAAATTGTAAGTTCAGGAAAACTGTATTTTCCTGAAAAATGAGAGGTTTTCAATTATGACATGTAAAAGGCTTACCTACAGTTTGTTAACTATTGACAAGGAACTACTTTTCAATTAAATAGTTAGCAATGAAAGAAAAACCGATAATCCTGAAAATTCAACAAGAAACGAAGCTTTGATTTGTAACAAAAGTCTAAATTTCCAGGCACATGTGTATTACTGAGACAGGACACATCTGTCTGCAATGATTGCTTTCTGGGACTACAGCACATATTACGCAGGAACACTAAAACACAAACAGACCACTGGTTGCTGACTCATCCACTCACCTACTTGCACCTATTCAGTGTAAGGAATATTTAAGATGCTTCAGAACAGAGCTGTGGTGGGGGTTATGGACACCCTGCTCTCCAGCAGCAGTGGAAGCTGCAGTGCTCCCACAGATGTAGGGAAAGCAATAGCTCCTTGCCCTGCAATTAAAAGTGGACTCCTATTTCTGCTGCCATGCTCAGCTGCCTCATGCTCTTACGTACTGACGGTTTTCCCCTCAAGCTGTTCCAATGCTCATCTGATACAGATCTTGTTACAAGTTAAGCATCCCTAATCTAAAAACCCAAAATTCAAAATGCTTCAAAATCCAAAGCCTTTAGACCATGGACATGATCGCAAAAGGGGGAAAATCCTACACTGGATCCTATGGGACAGGTTGCAGTCAAAACACAGGTGCACTAAACCTATTGATAAAATTACCATTAGGCCACGAGTACAAAAAGGTATATAAGAAACATAAGTGAATGTTGTGGCTAAACTTAGGTCCTACCCCCAAAATATCTCATTATGCATATGCAAATATTCCAAAATCCCCCAAAATAAAAAAATCCCCAAGTGCTTCTGGCTCCAAGCATTGTGGATAAGGAATACTCTGTATTACGTGTGTTACCAAGTCTGGGAGGGGGAGCAGGATGTACATTGTGTGAACTTCCCAGTCTTCATCCCCTCTCACCCTTCAAGTAGCCAAGCAGCGGCAAGAGGGGCATTTAGTCAAGGGCAGGTGTCAACACTGTAGATCAAAGGACTCAGACGCTCTGATTCACAAAATCTGGGAACTGTGGCACCACGTTCCAACAACCCAACTTTAGTTATTATTTTAAAAATAAGTATTAACTGGGCATAGTAATGCACACTTATAACCCCAGTACTTGGGAGGCTGAGACAGGAGGATCCAGGTTCGCGGCCAGCCTCAGCTACTTAGTGAGGCCCTGTTTCAAAATACAGAATAAAAAATAGGGCTGGGAGTAGAGCTCAGAGGTAGAATGCCCCTGGGTTCAATCCCCAGTACTGAAAAAAAAAAATATTTCTTGAAAATGATTTATTTAAAAGGTTTACAGCAAACATAATAGTAGAGCCTTTCCCTTTAACTATTAAAATATGAATAAGGTCCTACTTCTTTCCATCCTCATCCTCATCCTCACATCCTCCCCAGCTATAATCACTATCAAGTTTATTGTAACCTTTTTTTAATGCTTTAGTTTATTTGCCTATAAAATAGGGAGAATAATATGGTAGACTTAGTTTTGTCTTGAGGATTAGACAATAGGGATAGACATAGGATTGTCTTGAGGACTAAATAATACATGAAAATTGCCTAAAACAGTACCGAGCACTTGGGAAAGACTCAAAACATGTGAGCTGCTATCAGATTTTTATCAATCCAACACTGATGGACATTTAAGGTAAAACAATTCTTGATCACATAAAAAGCTGTGATGGATACTCTTCACCAGATTTCGGAGAGGTGGGGGTTAGGTAATTCTTGCAAGTGAAACTGCTGATTCAAACACATACTCCTATAAAAGTTTACTAGACAAGATTCAATCAACCAATACAAATGTCATTCCAATGTCCACTCCAATCATATCTTCTACGTCTTCAGAATTTTTTAATCTTTAACAACCTGATAGCTCAAAATATCAGTGATTTATCATTTTTTAAATAGAATTTGAAAACCTGTTGATACATGTTTAATATCCGTACTCATTTCTTTCATCACTTGTGTGTTCACACAGGATATGGAAAATCAGTAACATTTTCTCTGGGGCCAACAGGAGACAAACATCTGTGCCTCATCCCTAGCCCAATTCAGGAAGGTGATTGACAGATCTCTTCTTCCCTTCAATCTCAGAAGAATAGACTTTTTAAGTTAAATTCTCTCTTGTTGCATGAATTAATTGCTTAATAAGAATCTATCTGTTCTTATTATTTAGCCATAAGCCTGAATTCCCCTCTTTCATTAAAATTTAGATGCCTTCTTTTTGTCCATTCATATGTGTAAATAAAATGAGCAGTTGTCAAGAGCTCCATAGGTATTGGGGAACGTCACTCAACTCCCCAGGAATGCCTACTGCCCCGATTAGAAGAAATTGAGAGCACGTTACTTTGCTTCCACGTTGAGATGTTTTCTCTCCTCTAAGTCTCTAGAGGCCTTTTATTTTATAATTGAGGGAAGAGAGGTCCAAAGAGATCAAGCACATAGAAGCTGGGTCTGTTACCTCAGTCTTGAGTTTTGCTACAAAACAATGCAACACCCCTCAGGGGACTGCAGTCCTCAAATGCTTCCACTGCAACTCCCCCTCTTTGTGAACTTCAGCGTTAAGACCTGGTGACTGCTGCCTCCAAGCTGTCTTCTTCCTCCCTCTTACAGCGACCCCAGTTACTGATGTTGGCTCCAAGGCACTCAGCCTCCTGTACCCTCCACCAGACCCTGCTGTCATCATCAGAAACTTCTCCATAACTTCAGTGTCCACCAACAACCATGGTACCCAGCCGCCAGCTGGCTTGCTCAACCATGCCCAGCTCAGCATCCCTCACCACCATGGGTCCTTTGGCCCCTCTCCACCCTTCCTGTTCATTCACCACTCATTCCTTGCTTTGCCTACAAACCAGCTCAGATTCCATCTCCCACCATCATAATCACTCTCTTGCCCAAATCCTAAACCTCCTTGGTTCCTCTGTACTTGTATTGCATCCACCTAAACCTGTATGAATGAAAAATCCACCTTCTTCACACCTTAGACAGCTCAGAGGGCAGGAGCAAGCACTTTAAACCAGCAGATGGTCCTGATTCAGGCCTGGCTGAACAACAGCCAACAAGTCCTGACTCTTCTCTAGCCAAACTGCCATGTGACTCTTCAATGAAAATGGTGATTTCAAGCCTACACTCTCCATAGTCAAGATCTTGAAAATCCCATGAGCCTAAGAATCTGTTCCGTGACAGATATATTGTCAGTGTCTTGAAAAGTACTGGGTACACGGTAAGTGCTCAATAAATCCATGTTGAGTGAATGAATAGTACTCTTCCTCCAAAGCTCTTTAGTCATGAAAATAGAAACTTACTTTTAAAGTCTTCTGCTGTCCTGCTACATAGAATTCAATGATGTGTCCTGCCAGTGTTGGGCAGTAAGTCAGGCACTGGATTCAGAACTCAAGACATAGTGCCTGCCTTGAAGGCTCTCAGCCTAGAACTCTTATAATGAAGACTTTATGCAATTCTACTTTATATTTATTATTCATTCCATAACCATGTGAATATGTATCAAATTACAAACCCAAACCCTATGTTACTCCCATTGTCTTATTTATCTTACAACTATCTCAAAGATCAGGGATTTAGTAATTCAATTACTTAGTAATTCAATTCTTAAATTGCACTTAAAATATAGAAAAATTATTTTTAAAAAAGAATAAAAAGTAGGGCTGGGGGTATAGCTCGGAGGTAGAATGCCCCTGAGTTCAATCCCCAGTAGCAAAAAAAGAAAAATTATTTAAAACATTTTCTAAGGTAAATGAGAACCCAAATCATGTTTCCTACACTACTTCTGATCTACCTATTAATTACATAACAGGATTCCTACATAAACCAAGTTGTATCATGTTTATAAAAGTGTGATGGTTTCTTAGTCATACAAATAAATAATACTGCATAATAAAATATTGCTTAAAAGAATTTTAGAATGTAAAATATATCTACCTTTTGACCCAGCAATTCTTCTTTAGAGACTATCCTATATATAAGTATGCACATACATACAGGGAGATATAGATATATATATTTCGGTATATATATATATATATATATATACCGAAATATATATACTGGCCTACAAATTAGTGTAATAATTATCACAAAATGAAAACAGAAATTTGAAATATGTATAGTATGATTCTATTTTTATCACCAAAAAGGGGAAGATACATAAAGAATATAGACTATATAGTTACATAAACACAAGCAAGGGAGTGAAAAGCACTACGGCCTGAAATTCATTTTGAAATCCTCATCTCCAAGGTAATGGTATTGGGAGGTGGGGGGCTTCCGGGGGGTGACTAGTTCATGACAGCAGAGTCCTCATTAAAGACTGGGATCAGTGTCCCTATCCAAAGAGGCTCAAGAGGGACCTTCCTCCCCTTCCACCAGGTGAGAACCCAAGAAGAAGGTGCCATCTCCAAAGCAGGAAACTGGCGCTCAGCAGACACCAAACCTGCCAGTCTTGATCCTGGACCTGTAGCCTCCAAAAGTGTGAACAATACACTCTGCTGTTTATAAGCCACCCTGTTGAGTCTTCTGTGATGTTTGACATGAGGGCAGGTATCATTTTGTATATAAAGAGGTGGGGTTTTTCCCTGTGCTCTAGTTCTCAACATGAGTACTCCCCAGGTTCTGAACATCTGACACACAGTCGCCCCACGACTGTGAGCCACTGAGCTACAGCAAGCAACCCAAAGGGCAGAAGGAAGAGGGACAGAGATGGTACACTGGTGGCTACTTCTCTTCCCAAGTGGCTTCCCGGGGTGAGGGAGGAGAAGGAAAGGAGATCATCGCTGAGAAAGAGGCACGAAACACAGTGAAACTATGGTAACAGGAAACAGTAAACAATATGAAAATGGAAATGACTGGCAGGTTCCCAAGCTTGTTAAAAATAAACAATAGAAGGCCAATTAACCCGTATGTTTGAAATACAACATACATTCAACAGTGTACCCCCTTCAGGCAGTACTGCAGTTATAAGTTAAATTCCACAAATTAAATCTGTCACAGGAACTATATGTTCTCTATGACACCAGCAAACATCCTAAAAGTCCCAGAGTCACCAGCTTAGAGCATTCTGGGACAAGCAGTGTTTTATCTGCTTTCAAAGCCTGTGCTATAGCTGTCCTATGTCCAATATAATTAGGAAATCGGAGAGCTTTGGGATCACTGCTATGATTCTCACCATTCCTTCATATTGCTACAGCACTTTACAGTTTACAAAGGTCTTTGATACCTATGAATCAAATGCTTTAATTACAAAGAGAAAACAGTTAAAATAAAATACATTTGCCTTTTATTGTAAACATGCAGCCATTTAATCTTTGGTGATTAAAAAAGGGGTGGAGCATGAACTTAAAACGCATGCTATGAGCCATTACCATGCATCTATTTCAATTATATCATAGATACTTAGATATTTTTCTAAATAGAAAACTGTAGCTGAGAAATTGCCACAAGACCGAAAGTTTACTTTAACTTTTAAAAGCAAAGGTTAATTTTCTGAACAAAGTCTACTCCACTGGGCTATAACTGATAGTTAAGAATTAATCCACAAATTATTTTTTGTACATAAGTAACAAGGGAAAATCTGGGCAATCATCCTTGGCAAATTATTTCTTCTACTACTTCTTCCCCAAAAGGCTAAAAAACTCTAGGTAAATATGGTTTCTCATCATGCAATGATGAATTTGCAAAAAGGATGCATGAAACTGAATATAGGTGTCTAAGTTTAAAGACTGAAAAATCTAATTTTAAAAAATTGAACTAGATATTCAACATTAACATATGTACCATTATACCATACACTAAAAATAAAAGATATATATCCATTTACTTCCAGATTTATCAAAGACAATCTTTATAATGCTTTACACCCACTGTGGGTATTTTACAGAGATTAAATAAAACTTTTCTAGGAACATATGCCATGTATATGAAGCAATACCATATACTTTCAAATGCTTAGGAGAGTCCAATATAGAGATAAGAATAAAAGCCGGGCGTGGTGGCACACGCTTGTAATCCCAGCATTCGGGAGGCTGAGACCGGAGGATCCGGGTTCATGGCCAGCCTCAGCTACCTAGTGAGGCACTCCGCAACTTAGTGAGACTCGGTTTCAAAATAAAGAATAAAAAATTGGGCTGGGGGTATAGCTCGGAGGTAGAACGCCCCTAAGTTCAATCCCCAGTACCGAAAAAAAAAAGAATAAAAAAGGAGTCAATTGACAAAGAAACAGCAAGATGCCATAAATCATCTAAAATGAGTAAGAACTAAAATTTAAATAACAAGATTCAAATGAGGTTAAGTGATAACCAGAAAAGGCCATGTAAATTTACTTAAAATGGAGACCAAATATATACTAAGTAGTGGGAAGAAAAGCCTGATTAGAACACTCTCTTGAAAAAAATTTAAATAGTTTATCTTACTTATAATAAAATGTAGGTTATAATGAAAACTATGTGCTTATCCTCAGATTAAAGAATGAAAAGAATGAATTAAATCTTGCTTCACCAGCAACGTTTTTTCTAGCAAGTTTTAACAGCCCAGTTTCGAATCATTTTTATTTTCACAGGGCAATCTTCATGAAGGAGATTAATTGTTATAGTTTTGATTATCACGGGCAAATCTTCATAAAGAAGGTTTTGTTTTTTGAACACTCAAGGGCTTCATCAAGCTTCCCAAAGGCCCCTCTTAATACTCGAATCTTCAGGTCATTTTCTTTTGACTGCTGTAACTCAAGTCATCCTTGTTGGTCTTTCTCTTGCTTACCTTTTTAACTGGATTGTTGGGTGCTACAACATCTAAAATCACAGGAAGCGTAACACACAAAGCACAAGCCAGGATGGACACACATGCTAAACAACATGGGTTTTTGAGTGAGGACTAATTTTCTAAGTGGTACATTATGAATATTTTGCCTTCCTACCCAACTCCTCCTCCTGCAAGCTCATGACTGTAGGGACTCGGATGATAAATTCATAGCTAATGAGAACCCTTTGTCTGTATATTACCTGTATATATAACAAGAGGGCATATACATCTTGGTGTGAATATCTTAGGATATGTGAACTATATCTTGGTCAAAACCACATTTATACACGATATGTTTAATGCAATAGAATACTATACCAAGGTGGTAAGGGAGTTCCTTTTCATATAGAGTCTCTCCAAGTACTGTAGTCCTTCATCTTTCAGTAACTCCAATGGGAAATGGTGCAGATTCCTATAATTTAAGAACAAATTCTTGTGCTTTTCAAGCCTTGCCACAGAGATCGTCTTACAAAGTTCAGATGCCATGACTGAACATATCCCATCAGACACACTGCAGCACTACATCTTGTCAAAATTGGTCAATTCCTATGAAGAGAACAAAAAAATTAATCATTTTTAGACTTCTCACAAGTGTTGCCATATAAACCTGTTAGCATACAGAGCTATATATATATATGCAGACACTAAAAAAGATAACTATACATCCTGTATTTTTCTTTTATAACAACTAAAATTATCACACATATTTAGATGGAGATCAAAATTAATAATTTAATAAAAATACTCTGAATAAGCAAAATTTACTACTTATCAGATATAGTCCTATTGGGAAATGTTTTTTGGGTTTGAGGCAGGATTCCTTGTTTAAGGGAACAGAGACCAGTTTATTACATACAACCAAGCCCGGGAGAACTCAGAAATCAGATGCTACAAACCCCATTTTCATCTTGAACTATCTCATTTTGTGTTTAACTTAATGTGTTTCAAAAATATCAGTGTATCTCTACATATTGTTTCTATTGATACCATGAACAGCTTCCTTTTCTCTATTTCCTAAATATTAGACTAAATTCTAACTTTTTCTTTCCTTTTATCTCTTTCTTCTTCTTGTTTTTTTTTAGCTTTGCATACAAAAAAAATAGGTCCAGGATCATACAGTTTTATTATTTTTACTTATTTTGCATTGCTGGGGATAGAAAGCAGGGCCTCAAGCATGTTAGCCAAACACTGTATCACTGAGCTGTACCCCCAAAGACCCCAGTTTTATTATTTTAAATTACTTCCATGAGACACAACGCAGCACAGGGGAACAAGAACTCTGTGATTACTCTAATGGCAGTCTCTCTGGGCCTCAGTTGACTAATATATAAAATAGATTTAGCAATTAGTGTATTGATTTAAAGGCCTGACTCCAGGATAAATTATTTTAAATTCTCTTCTAACTCCAAAGTTGGCACAGTCAAGAGAAGAGGTAACATTTGATATCTTATTCATTGGGCACAGGGCTGAAACAAACTTTACTATCACTTCACACAAGAAGAAACTAACCAAGGGTTCCCATAATTTGACCAAGGCAGAACAGCTCATCAGGGATCAAAAGCAAGGGTTTGTCACCAAGTCCACTGGATTTCAAAGCCTGGGTTCTTTACAAACACCGACGCACAGAATGCCACAGCATGATAAGGAAATGCCAAAATAACTATAAAGAAGTGATGTTTTGCTCAAAGATGTTTTCCTGGGCACCTTTCCCAAAGTCCAAACTGGGAAAAAAGCACCTTTTTTTTTTTCTGCTTTCAATAAGCAGAGTTTTGTGACTTTGGGGTTAGTTTCTTTTCTTTCTAAACTCTTCATTCCTAGCTAATAAGACAGTGCTTCTCATTTTCTATAAAGGGACAAAGAATGTGAAATGTTCAATAATATCCCCAATGCAACATAAACATGCAACATTTTCCCATATTTATTCCACCTACTCATTTACCTATTTTATGAGACTATTATGTGACTTTGTGCAAGATACCCAGTCTTTTTGACATCTTAATTCTCTCTATAAAGCAAGAGGAACTAGACAACAAATAATATCAGGACTCTGGAAAATGAAGCTTTCTCGGTACTCACTGAAGTAGTAAACTGAAAGCAGTTTAGATGTCTCACACAAATCTCAAACTTAATCCATTTACAGAAAGCTTTGATTGTCATCACTAGTCTGAACCTTCCCAGTCTTGATTATCTTAGTATATGGTGGGGGGTGGGAGTGTACAGTCTAGAAAACTATAAGTCATGAATGATCCCATCCTCTCATCCTCCCACATCTCCAATCTATCAGGCTAGTGGTTTCCCTTTCCAAAATCCATCCACATTGCTCCATCTGCCAAAACCACAGGCCACCGCCATCAGCTGCCTGGGCCAACTATCTCACTGGTCTCCCTGTGTCCACTTTAATCACTTCCAACATGTTAATCACAGTAGTGAGACTTAGGAAATGTAAATCCAACTGTGTCTCACTCTCAGGCGCATATCTTACTAAATAAATCCTACAGAAGGTTCTTATTTAGAAAAATTAGACTCTTACCAGACCTTTGGGGCTCTTTATAGCATCAGATCCAACCAACTTCTCCAGCCTCATCTGCAGCCCTCTGCCTGGCTTCTCCCTGGGCTTTTCTAGTCTTTGAAACTAGCAAACTCATAACATTTGCTGCTCTCTTTTTAGCCTGGAAAGCACAGTTCCATCATCCTACAGGTTTCAACATAAAAATCACTTCAAGTGGAAGTATTCCCCTGGTAGTCTACCCAGCTGCTTTTCTTTGTAGGACTCTTCACAATCTGTAGCCTATATATTTATTTACTGGTGCATCTGTCTACTGGTGCAGCAATAAATATGTGGAATAATGTTACAAGGTTGACTTTTCATCCTCCCTCCCAGCTCAAGATCATTCATAGATTCTATAAATTTGCTACAGGTCATAACCCTCACAACCATACACTGCAATCATTATTAAGACCATTTTCTAGATGAGAACACAGAGTTTCTCAGAAGGTAACCTGACAGAATTCCAATGCAAGTAGCTTATCTGCAAGGCCTGTGTACAACCCTATAATGCACCCCAGTATAGCCAGTGCTTCCTCCTAGCCTACTTACATGGTAGGCAAAGCTCACACAAATGAAAGGCTTTCCTTTAGAAAGTAAAACTGTATCCAAAACTCTAAAACTATATCCATACTCACCCGTGTAACCTGAGACGTCTCAGACGCCTCTCCGCCTGAACGCTCTGGCTGGGACTGACTGCCTCAAAAACACCCTTACACTTAGTTAAAATGTACCTTATTTTGATACAAAGAGAGACCGGTAGATAAAATCTATACAAATGAAATCTGAAAACTGTCAATCATCAACAATGCCCACGGTTTTCCAATATGTATCCATGGCATCATATAACCTTTCACAGGATGATTTTCTTAGTATTTTACTACACTACCTCTGTCTACAGCTAAAGCAAATGGTCTACTTACTATTAACTATATACAGCCACACTTCCACACGACTTTTTGCCAGGTGAACTCCAATCTATATTATTAAAAATGAAAACCCAGCCCAACCCCTCCCATCTGAAGAAAATTTCACACATTCTAAGAGGAAGTCTTTTAAAGCGAGTCTGTCAGGCTCACTTCACCATACCTAAACGGTAGTACACCCATTCCAATATCCTAACGTGGGAGATGAGAGAATCATACGCTGTATATTAAAGGCTAAAAGGGTTATTCTCTTAACACTAGGAAATGCTAGAAGTCTTAAGCAAATCACATGCAGTTTCGCCCGAGTTGGCCCAACATTGAGGTCGTTACAGCTGGGCAGTAGCGAGTCCAGTGTGAAGCCCAGGGGTTTCACAGATCCGGTATTCCTGGGACTCCCTGGAGGGCGAGGAGGACCCGGCAGCCTGGTGGTCCAAGGCCCGGGCAGCCCGCGGTCCCTCTTGCAGTGGTCAGGAGCTTTGATGGACCCCGGTATGGGGTGTCCTGGTCGGGGATCGAGCCAGGGGTCCCTGACAAGTGAGCCTCGGGACGCGGCGGGCAGCAGCACTCACCTCGGCGCCGGCAGAGCCAGCTCCCGGGCGCAGGCAGCGCTGGACAGCGAGCCTGGGGACGGCAGGCAGGTGGGGCGGCGGGCGGAGGCGGAGGCGGGGCCCCGGGGCGGGGCGGAACCCGCACTTCAGGGAGTTGGGGGAAGAGGGACCGGTAAAGAGAAGGACCGGCTCTCGCGATAATTTGCCTCAAGTCTCGCGTTTTTGTGATTGGTGAAGCGAGAGGTTCGTTTTCCAAGGAGTATGCCTATTGGTGGAAGGTGAGGCCCCGCCCACTGTCCTACTTTTGCTTCCGGCTCCGGCAGAGGACTGGAAATTGAGAGAGGCTTTTTTGCTTAGTTTTTTGAAGAAGTAATTTAGTGAGTGCCAACCTCGGGAGCCGCCAGTCTGTGACCTGTGTTTCATTCATATATTCATTCAGGCGCTCAGGCTCTCATTCAGTTCATACCCCGAGGGATGACTACCGTAACAGCCGACGGGGAGCGCAGTGTTTCCGAGCTGTGTGCAGATTGTCTTATTTTTGTCTTAACAGCAGTCCCATGACACAGGTATTGTTATACCAGTTTGACGGATTTAAAACTGAGGCCGGTGGGTTTATGTAAAGCAACCAGGGTTATAGTCAGCAAGCTGTGAGTTTAAGCACTGGATTCAAAGATTCACCATGTGTACTCATAAGTTACAAAGATGAGGTAGTCTCTATCCTTAAAACACACAAGATCTATTGTAAGAAACAGTTACTAAAAAGGACAGTAACCATTAAGTATTATGACCAAGTAGGTTGTCACTATTTCTTCAAGATGAAAATTCCTACATCAATGAAAAGAAACATAAAAGGAAGAGGGTTTTTTAAAAATCCAAGCATTATTCAGGAACACTTTTAACTAAATAGACAATTCACAAAAGAATATAAGTGGCCAATACATACATGAAGAATGTTAAACATCATTAGCAGTCAGGGAAATACAAATCTAAACTACAGTGAGATTCCATCTAACTCCAGTCAGAATGGAAGTCATCAAAAAGGCAAACAATAAATGCTGGCAACGATGTGGGGAAATAGAAAATTTACTCTGTTGGTAGGATTACAAATTAGTGCAGCTGCTATGGAGATCAGTGTGGAGATTCCTCAGTAAATTGGGAATGGATCCACCATATGATCCAGCTATACCACTCCTGGGTATCTTTCCAAAAGGACTGAGATTTAAAAAAAAAAAAAATTATAGTAGTATATGCATATCCGTGTTTATAGCAGCACAATTCACAATAGCCCAATTATGGAACCGACCTAGGTTCCATTAACAGATGAATGGATTACAAAATTATGGGATATACTAACAATGGAATTCTACTAAGCGATAAAATAGAACAAAAGAATCTCATTTAAAGAAGTGTGGATGGGCCTGGAGAACATTGTTAAATGAGATTAGCTATTCACAGAAAGTGAAGGGTCATGTATTTTCTCTCATATGTGAAAGCTAGGGAGTAGTCGGGATATCAGAGGGACTTCAGATTATGGAGGGGAACTCCAGTGGAGTCAGGGAGGTGGTCTAGGGGACCCTAGGTGGGGAGAGGGGGAAGATCAATGAAGGAATCACTTCCAGTGACATGCACATGTGTGAGAATACATATTCAATGTCCATCTCAATACCCAGTATAGGGAAGGGGAGCCGGGGGAAAGCCCACCAAGTGCTGAGTGAATATGTCACTACATTATGATGTGAAACTATAATGCACCAATAAAGGTATAAAAAACTTGTTGTTTTTTTTTAAAGCCATGCTCATTACTATAGCAACTTCACTTCTTTAAAAAAAAAAAATCCTCATCTAAAACTGCTGTTCTTTGTCCTTTGAAAAGCTTCCTCTTATTATTAATTTGCTAGAGGTTTAATGTCAACCAATCTTAACTTTATAATGAACCAGTTTTATATTGGATTAATTACTCTTAGAGATGAATAATCTAGAAAGTAGAGTTATATTAAGTAAAAATAACATTGGTTCTGAAACAAAGTGTGTTATAATAAAATATCTAGTTATTAAATCTGGACTTTAGGAGTTACTGAATATGTGGAATAATACCGTGTAATGTATTTCTTGGATCTTTTATAGAATTTCATAATAACTCAACTTTTTTCCTGGGCTTAAAATGAGGAAAACTACAGTTTGGGTAGCAGTAAAAATTCTTAGATATTAAGAATTAACTCAATAAGACTTGCTGCTAATATTGGAAGCATCACCAAAAAAAAAAATTAATAATAGGAAAATAGTTTTAAAAAGCAATCAATGTTAGTTTCTTTGTTTTCATTTCTTATTTTAAAAGGGGAGAAATACTGTTTTCCAGGACATGAATTCAACATCCCGTATTTGGTCATGAAAGACAAATCATGTTAAAATAACTTTTAACCCCTCCCCAAATTGACACAAAAGTTGCCAGTGGATTATATGTGATCACATAGTATCCTATGATCACTCTTAGATGTTCTCTCAAGAGTAGGTCAATTTACATACTTTGTTCTCACTTAAAACAAAGGGAAGAATCCTCTAATTTAAACTGGTGATTTTACAATCTTCGACAAATTTAAAATCAACAGGCAGCACTATCACTTTAAGAAAATTCCACGGAAAAGACAAACCCATTTTAAAATTCCCACCTCTGGCTCCCAGGGATTGGATTACAAACTTCGACAAAATACTCTTCCCCACTGCCTATTGGTGAATGCTCTATCATTCATTCTTCTGTCTGGAGTTTTGGGGACTAACTAGGTTGCTTTACGGGAAAAGGTTGTTCCAGTTTATTTAGTCTGGAACTGCACAACTTTAGACTTTTTTATGGTAATCTATCTACAGAGAATCGCCAAACTGATACCGAGGGCACCAAAACTGACAAACCAGGCTGTTCAGAAGACTGTGATACGCTTGAAAAAGAAACGGAGATTCTGTTAAGCAGATTGGGTAAACTGACAAAGGATTTTACGACAGACATAGTTGGAGATTTGAAAGTTAAGGAAACTTTTCCGGCTTTCCACTAGTTTTAAAGGAGCATAAAAGGAAACCAGAGGAAACCCAGGCTAAGGAAGGCAGGAGGAGGAGCTTGCAGAGGGCATTTTTCTCTTGAGGGTGAAGTTGGAAAGCATTATCTTCAGATTATCAGTGGAGATTTGAAAGGTAAAGCAAACAGGATAACATTAACTATAGATTATTTTCCACTTTATGAAACTGCTTCGTTATTATTGTTGCTTAAATATGGATCAAGTCGATAACGTTATAAATTTTAAATGAAATGGATGTTTTTGTTTGTATATTATTATTCTTGATGTAATAGACAATCCATCTATTAAAAGATATGAGAGAATTCGAATTGGCTTTGGACCTAATGTTTTTATAGATTTATAAATTGTTATATGTATTTGTAAATTGGGAAATCCAGAAACACATCTGCTTATGGCCAAGCAAAACATAAAACTAGTGTGTGAAACAGAATCTGCAGGTAGTTTATGTAGGATAAATTCCCCAAACAGAAAGCTGGCATTTGAGCCGGGCGTGGTGGCGCACACTTGTAATCCCAGCATTCGGGAGGTTGAGACCAGAGGATCCAGGTTCTCGGCCAGCCTCAGCTACCTAGTGAGGCACTCCGCAACTTAGTGAGACTCGGTTTCAAAATAAAGCATAAAAAATAGGGCTGGGGGTATAGCTCGGAGGTAGAATGCCCCTGAGTTCAATCCCCAATACCGCAAAAAAAAAAAAAAAAAAAAAAAAGAAAGCTGGCATTTGTATTTTTAAATGATATTTTTTATTAAATCTCAAGTATAAAAGTTAAGGGAAATATTGGTAAACAAGAATAGCTATTTCACTGTTCTTCCATATATAAGGATATAAAATAATAAAACCCAGCCCCTCCAGAAGCCCATTTCATAGCTCCAGGCAAATGAGGCCCAGGGCATTTAAATTAGAACTTCTGGACAGCTCTTGATGCTGAGATAACTGTTATAGACCAGAAGTGCTGTGAGAGGACAGATCAGTGTGAGCAGAATTGGTTAGGGAGAGCTTCACAGCACAGTACCAATTTGAGCAATTGACAAAATAGCAGGGAGAAGTGCCATCAAGGTAGTGGGTGAGGTGTTAGCAAATACATACAGCCTAAAGAAGCATTGGCTCTGCAGGGTAAGGTTCACCTGGGGACCTTGGTTAAAATAATAATTTTTTTAAAAGCATGAGAAGTTACATAAAGAATCAGCATTGCCAGAAGTAAGGTGTTTGGTTCTGGATTTTGAATCAGAGGGAGAGCTTATGAAAGGAATATTTGAAGATGGTAAAACTGGAAATACAATTCAAAATGGCTCTGAGGACAGAGACCAAAAGATCAGTGGTTTGGTGATGTAAATACCGGCATGCAACTTGGTAATTAAGGTGTGTGTGTGTGTGGTGTGTGTGTGTTAGGTACTGGGGATGGAACCCAAGGACATACTTCCTCCGAGCTACACCCCCAGCCCTATTACATTATTTTATTTTGAAACAGGGTTTCACTAAGAGGTGGAGGGCCTCACTAAATTGCTGAGACTGGCCACGAACCTGCCATCCTCCTGTCTCAGCCTCCCAAGTACTGGGATTACCAGCGTGCGCCATCACGCCTGGTTGTAACTCAGCTTCTTAAGACATTTCATCCAAATACTTTTACTTTGTCCTAGTTGAATAATATATATCTTGATTCATTTATTTGTAGTCTTAGAAAACTTTGTTTTTAGCTTAGCATCCCAAATATACATCTTAGCAAGTGATCTCTATTCACACTGAATGTTCATCTAGTAAGCACTTAGTAGGGTTTGTTTAGATTCCAGGTACTGTTACCAAGCGATCCATCTGTTTGTACAGTGAGAATATTGAGATGAGTTTTCAGAATTTTGGGGGGCTTCTGCCTCATTGTCTTTGGAAGTCAGGGCTGCCCAATTTTATAAGTCTTGCAGTCATAAGATGTATAAAAGCCAGAATCACACACAAAACTGTATTGTGGTTTCATAGCTGTTTTTAACAGCTTTAGCAAGGTATTTCTTATGAATCCCTAAATTTTGTTTATTTTAAAGATACAACTCTGATTCTTTAAAAAAAAATTTATAGTTATACAACCAATACCACATTCCAATTTTAGAAAGTTTCTGCTACTCTAAAAATACACTCTGTCCATCTGCAGACCATTCCCCTTCCTTATCCCCAGTCCCAGACAATCATTTACAAACTTTCTGTTTCTATCGATTTACCTGCTCTGGATATTTGGTAACAATGGAATCAAACAGTTTGTGCTCTTTTGAATCAGGCTTTTTTCACTTAGCATGTTTTCAAGGTTTATCCAAGTGGCAATACATATCATTATTTCATTCCTTTTGAAAAATAATAATAATCCACCATATATCAACGCCCCATTTTGTTCATTCATTGGCTGACAGACACTTGGCTTGCTCTCAGTATTGAGCTATGATGACTAATGCTGCTATAAAGATGGGTACGAGCTTTCGTGTGAACCTGCGTTTTGAGTTCTCCTGGGTGCATACCCAGGAGTGGATTCAGGCAGGTGCACGGTAACTCTATGCTTAGCTTTTTGAGGAGTATCACAATGGCTTTCCAAGGTGAGTGCGCCATTTTGCATTCCCACTAGGAGTGGATATGAGTTCCAGTTTCTCCAGATGCTCAACAATACTTTTATGGTCTATCTTTATTATAGTCATTCTGGTGGATGAGAACTGCTATCTCTTTATAGTTTTGATTTATATTTTGCTAATGACTGATAAGTCATATTGAGCATCTCTTCATGAGCTTTTTGGCCACACTGATATCTTCTCTGCAAAATGTCTATTAAAATATTTTGCCTGAGCCAGGCATGGTGGCACACGCTTATAATCCCAGTACTTTGGGAAGCTGAGACAGGAGGATCACAGGTTCACGGGCAGCCTCAGCTACTTAGTGAGGTCCTCTGCAATTTAGTGAAACCCTGTTTCAAAATAAAAAATAAAAATAGGTCTGGGGTATAGCTCAGAGGTAGAATGTCCCTGGGTTTAATCCCTAGTATCACAAAATATATATACAAATATATTTACAAATCCCTAGTATCACAAAATATATATACAAATATTTACAAATATATATAGCCTATTTTTAATTAGGATACTTTTTATCTTATTGAGTTGCAAATATCTTTATATATTCTGAACAAAAGTCTTTTGTCAGATATATGAATTGCAAATGTTCTATTCTGTGGGTTGACTTTTAACTTTAGTAATGGTATCCTTTGAAACAACAAGGTTTTCGTTTTGATGAAGTCCAGTTATTCTATTTTTTTTCTTTTTTCACTGTGCCTTTAGTATTGTATCTAAGAAATATTTGCCTAACTCAAGCTTATGAAGATTTACTTCTCTGTTACTAAGAGTTTTATACTTAAACTGGGCCTGGTGGCACCTATAATCCCAGTACTTGGGAGACTGGGACAGAAGGATTGCAGGTTTGAGGCCAGCCTCAGCAACTTAGCAAAACTCTCAGCAACCTAGCAAGACCCTGTTTCAAAACAATAAAGGGTGGGGTTGTAGCCCAGAGGTAAAATGCCTCTGGGTTTAATTCCCGTACCAAAAAGAAAAAAATTATACTTGCAGCTCTCAATTTTTAGGTTTCTGATCCATTTGGAGTTAGTTTTTATATGTCATATGAGGTAGGGGGAGGGGGTCAGCTTCTTGTTTTGCATGAACCTATCCAGTTGTCCTGGCACCATTTATTTTAAAGACTATTATTTCTCCATTGTATTATCTTGGCATCCTTGTCAAAAAAAAAAAGATTGATTCACAAGGCCCTGAGTTTGATCCCCAGCACTACACACACACACACACACACACAAAATTTTGACCCTATATGTCAGAGTTTATTTTGGATTCTCAACTTTTTTCTGTTGTTCTATATGTCAGTCCTTTTTTTATTTTTTATTTTTGTGTGGGAGGTATTCTCAGGATTGAACCCAGGGGCATTCTGTCTCTGAACTACACTCTCAGCCCTATTTTATTTTTTTTATTTGGAAACAAGGTCTCACTAAATTGTGGAGGGCCTCATTAAGTTGCAGAGGCTGGCCTCAAACCTGCAATCCTCCCATCTCAGCCTCCTAAGTACTGGAATTATAGGCATACACCACCACGCCAGGCTATATATGTCAATCCTTATGCCAGTATCACACTGTTTTGTTGGGGGCTTTTTCCTCAGTTTTACTGTCTTATGATTGACAAATAAAAAAACTATATTTAAGGCATACAACATAGTGTATAAGTATACTTATTAACGATTCCCACAATCAATCCAACTCCTATAATCTATCACTTGACATAATTACCATTTCTTATGTTATAGGGAACACTTAAAATCTACTCCCTAAGCAAATTTCAAATATATAAGACATTATTAACTATAGTTATCATGTCATGTTGTCCATTATATCTCTAGAACTTACTCCTGAACAATTGTTAAGTACAGCATTGCTTTGATTACTGTAGATATATGGTAAGCTTTAAAACTAGGAACTATGAGTCCTTCAACTTCACTCTTTTTTTTTTTTTAAGATTGTTTTGTCTATTTTGAGTCTCTTGCATTTCCATATGAATTTAAGGACAAGTTTATCAATTTCTGCAAAAAATAAACAAAAAAAGCAGCTAGGATTTTGAGATGGTTTGCATTAAAGCTATAGATTGGTTTGAGAAATATCACTATCGTAATAATAATAAGTCCTCTAACCCATAAATATGGAATGTCTCTCCATATGTTTAGATCTTCTGTAACTTCCTTAATTTTCAGTGTGCAATTCTAATGCTTCCTTTATTATATCTATTCATAAATAGTTTATTTTTATGCTATTGTGAATGGAAATGTTTTCTTAATTTCATTTTTAGGTTATTTATTGTCAATGTATAGAAATAGAATTTTTGCTTATTTTGTATCCTGCAGCCTCACTGAACTTGTGAAGTAGTTCTAGTGGGGGTTTTGTTTATCTATTCATTTTCTCTGGGTTCCTTAGGAACTTCTACATACAATATTGTAATAAAGTTTCATTTCTTCCTTTATAATCTGCATGCCTTTATTTCTTTTTCTTGCCTTATTGCTCTGGCTGGAATATTCATTACAATCTTGAATACAAGTGTTAGGAGAAAACATTCTTGCCTTGTTTTTGATCTTAGGAGGAAAGCATCCAAACATTCACTGTTAAGCTGGAGTTAGTGTTCCATTTTGCCAAATGTTTCTTATATACCTATCAAGATAAATGCGTGGTTTTGGTCCCTATTCTTTTCATATAGTCTTTATGCTAACGAATTCATATTTTAAACCAACTTTCCATTCCTGGGATAAGTCCCTTTTAGTCTTAGTAGATAATCCTTTTTATATATTGTTGATAGATTTGGGTTGCCAATTTTTTGTGGATTTTTATGTCCATTTTCGTGAAGAATACTACATTGCTATTTTCTTCTGATGTAATTGTCTGGCTTTGATGTCCAGATAATCCTGGCCCCACGGAATGAATTGAAAAACATTCCTTTCTGTATTTTTTGACAGCATTTGTAAAAGATTCATTTTATTTCTTCTATGATGATTTGGTAGAATTCACCATTGAAGCTTAACTTTGTATATACAGGGCTTAACTTTGTATATACATTTTTAATTATCAATTTCTTTACTTGTTATAAGTCTGTTCTGATTTTTAAAAAATTTAGTTTCAGTAGTTTTGTCTTTCTAGGGTGTTTCCCCAATACCTCTGCTTGCATATGAACAAGTTTTGTTTTGTTTTGTTTTAACTCTTTTGCTCTCACACAGTCATAATGGTTGCTATTTCCTAAGAGCCATTAATTGCCCCAAGGGCCCCTGCCCCTCCCTTAGTCCCTCTACATCTCCCCACAAGCCAGCATCCAAAAGTTAACACCTGGAACAGCAAGGGACCTGCAGAACTCGGCTCCAGCATAGTTTCCACCTATATAGATTGATCTACCCCTGTTCTTCCAGTCATTAAATAATTTAAACATCGCCTTTTGGAACTGGAAGACTAAGAGCCCACTTCAGCCCTCTTCTTCCTCCCACCTTGATCTGGGGCTGATCCTGTGCTTCTGCATTCTACTAGGCAGGTCTGGCAGAAAGAGCAGCATCCATTGATTGGATAAGCCTGACTGGCAGTTGTGGGTACAGATTGGAGAGGCCTGGGGCTCCAAACCCAAGGCTGGCTGAGAGAGTGTGGTGTGGGGGGGCCTCGGCTGATTTCCAATGAAAATTTAAGCCCCAGCTATGGCTATTACAAAGAAAAAGAAAGTGGCTGATGATAAGCGTGTAGTTCAAAGTAAGTGAACAGAAGAGGAGGCCTGGTGCTAAAGGGGTTACGATTAGACACAACATACATTGGAACAGACACATATTTAAAGCCAGGTCACTGATTCAAGTCCTTCCAGAAGCCAGACAGGCAACCCGCCTCCTTTCATGGATTCAGAGACACGCCTTTCCTCTGGCATTTAAGCATCTCTTAAATGAGAATGCGCATCACAGTTGATTTCAAATCACTAACGGCATATAAAAGAGCAGTGTGCTATAATCGATGCTGCTTTAGATGAGATGAAATTCAGGAATTGAGGGGCGTGGGCCAGGAATATCATATCCCTCTCTGTTGGCCTTTCACATTTTTGAAAGAGAAATTTAGAGACCTACTCTTAGACGACAAGAAAAACAGCAACACTAAAAGCAATGACTAATGGCAACTACTTAGTGACCTCCGTGCTCAGGGGCCAGTAGGGAGCCCTTGCCTCCAGAGATGGCAGCCCCTCTACCCTGGCCAGTCTTTGCCTCTGGTGACAGACGCCTGGTGTCTACAGTTGAGAGTTTTCAAAGGAAGATGAAACCCCAGAAATATAGATCTTTATATGAAACTCCTAATTTTAAAATATTGACTCAATCTTTCTAACTGGGTCGGGGGGGAAAAAGTGCAAACACTACCAATGAACCCTCAGATTATATACAACCTCTGTTTTAAGGATGCAATCTTAAAGCAACAGGAGACAAACCACTTTTTACGGTGAAGCCCAAAGAAGGAAAATTAAACCCATTTGAAAGTTTAACACTAGAGTCAGAGGTCCAGAAAAACAAACATTACGGGGCATATTGCGTATGTCATTTTTAAACATTCTTTTCTGCCTCCTTCTCCATGCAAGATAAGAAAAGGTGGCTAAATCTGTTGAAGATGTCGCCTTTCCTGTTTATAAAAGTAGATGCTCACTTTTTAAATGCAGACTTAGGTTTCCAAAGCAACAGCATTTGCTTCCCACTTCTATAGAGCGTGGTCCATGAAAGACAGGATGATGTGGTAGAAAAAAATCATGAAATTATTAAAAGGCGAAAGTTCTGTGCAGTCACGCAAGTAGTTTAGTTTCTCTCGGCTTCATTGTGCCCATTTATAAAACAAGGTGGCAATACCTGCCCATTGTACCATACATGGCTCTAGTAATAGCCACATGAGTAAAATCATGGAAAGCAGGAAGTATTACATAAATATCAACTGTCAGTATTGCCCAAATCATAGGGGTAGCACGGATTTTCAAGTCTCACAGCCCCCATCCCAGTCTGTTGCTCTTTCTCCAGACCACAGTACAGTGGACACTGTATCTCATCAGTCAAGGGATTGAGGAGACAAGGAAACAAAAGGCAAGAAGATACTGTGTGTGTGTGTGTGTGTTTATGTGTGCATGTGTGTACGTGTGTGGGTGTGGGTGCGTGGGTGGGTGGGTGGGTGTGTGTAACCCAGAGGCCTTCTATCTCCAGGCTACACTCCCAGCCCTATTTTATTTTTCATTTGGAAACAGGGTCTCACTAAATTGCGGAGGGCCTTGCTAAATTGCAGAGACTGTTCTAGAATCTGTGATCCTCCTGTCTCAGTCTCCCAAGTGCTGGGATGACAGGTGTGTGCCACTACACTCAGCTAAGAAAATATTTTTTAAAGTCAGCCAACGTCTGGGGATCCGAAATAGCAGTTAGCCATATATTCGTCTCACTTTCCCACTTCCAAACCTTGGCTGACGATTCACTCTCATTGGGAGGTTTTCTCTTCCCTGTCCTTGGACTGACATTTTTTTTTTTTCTTGCAGTACTGGGTATTGAACTCAGGGCATTCTACCTCTGGGCTATACCCCCAGCCCTATTTTTTATTCTTTATTTTGAAACCGGGTCTCACTAAGTTGCGGAGTGCCTCACCAGGTAGCTGAGGCTGGCCGCGAACCCGGATCCTCCAGTCTCAGCCTCCCACATGCTGGGATGACAAGCGTGCGCCACCGCGCAATCTCAGTAGTCACAGCAGCAATGATTCCCATCTCTGAAGCCTTACCACATGCCACTCCCCAGCATCCGTGCCAGCTAGCATCATGATAAGGTGCCTCGCCCATTTTCCTGTTAGCATTTATACTTCTTGGGATTACTGTTTTCCACACAATACATTGGCCTGTGATTTCATCTCCTTTTCCATCCCTGTGGCCAAAATACCTGCCAAACACTCCATAGAAGAGGAAAGCTTTTGGCTCGTGGTTTCCCAGGTGCAGTCCACAGTTGGCCAACTACAAGGTAGACATCATGGAGGGCAGTGAGTTCAACACAGTGGCTGTTGGAATCAAATGGTGGGGGAGCATAGAGGGAGAGAGATAGAGCGATACAGGAAGTAACCAGGACAGATACGGTCCCCAAGGCTGCACCTCCAGTGACCTGCCTCCTGTAGCCATGCCCCACTTGTCTAAATTAGCTTGCAGTAAATCCATTCAAATTATTTCTCTTTCAATGGATTTACCCACTGATGAGATTAGGGTCCTGATTTAATTATTTCAACTCTGAACATTGTTGCATTTGCCAATCCGTCAGTGTTTTGGGGGCCACCCCATCTCCAAACCCTTACACACCAGCACATTGCTTTTAGCCAGAATTTAGTACATAGTTGTTGAATGGATAGATAAGCAAATGACAATAGAGTGAAATTTTAATATGTTATGTATAGTAAATAATAGAATTGGTGTTTGACATCTGGGCAGGGAGAGAAGGAATGGAGAGGGATCTCTGAAAGACTGAATTATACAGATGATTTTAACAGCTTTATGCATTGGCATACAAGCATATGATTTGATAAATGTTGACAAATGTATACACTCGTGAAACCACTACCACAACCATATCATGAGTATATCCATCATCCCCCAAAGAGTCCTCATGCCCCTTTGTAATCTCTCCCATCCCACCTCTCCCCCACACTTCCCCTCCTTCCTCTCTCCACTCCCCTTCACAGCACGACCCCCTCTTCCGGTTGAAGCACAACACCGATTTGCTTTTGGTCACTAGACCTTGGAGCGGTCCCTAGTTTGGGGCTACTAAAAGCAAAACTGCTATGGCATTTGCATTTGCTTTGGTTTCTCTCACGTGAAACCTAGGAGCAGAATGGATGGGTCTTGGGCAAAGTTATCTACTCAACGTATTGTGGAAGTGCTGGATAGGACACCAAAAGCACAGGCAACAACAACAAAAATAAATAAATAATTTTGATGGGCTATATCAAAACTTAGAGTTTTTGTGCATCAAAGGATGCTGTCAATAGCATGGAAAGTAGCCCATCAAATGGGAAGAAATATCTGCAAATCATATTTACTCAGGGGTTAAAATGTAGAATATATTGGCTTTTTTTGTTTGTTTTGCTTTATAGGAGTTCTTTACATATTTTAGGTTAAGATTAGAATGGGTTAAGATCTAGAATCTTTCTTGCTCCAGAAGGTAAACTGAGATCATTAACTGGAGACCCTTCTACATTTCTTTTTCTTTCTTTCTTTCTTTTTTTTTTTTTTTTTTTTTTTTTTTTTTTTTTTTTTTTTTTTTTTTTTTTTTTTTTTTTTTTGGTACTGGGGATTGAACTCAGAGGCATTCTACCTCCGAGCTATACCCTCAGCCCTATTTTTTTATTCTTTATGTTTTAAACAGGGTCTCACTAAGTTGCAGAGTGCCTCACTAGGTAGCTGAGGCTGGCCAGGAACCCAGATCCTCCAGTCTCAGCCTCCCAAATGCTAGGATTACAAGCATGTGCCACCATGCCCAGCTCCTTTTACATTTCTAACATAGGTATTTAATGCTATAAATTTCCCCTGATAAAGACTTTTTCGTGGTATTCTCAAATTCTTATATGCTGTGCTTTTGTATTAATTCAGTTCAAACTACTTTCAGATTTCTTCTTTGACCCATAGTGTACTTAGACATGTATTACGTAGTTTCCAAATATCTGGACATTTCCAGATGTCTTTCTGATATTAATTTATGATTTAATCAATTGGAGTCAGAGAAGAATATGCTTTGCATGACTTAAATCCTCGTAAATGTATTTAAACGTGTTTTATGACCCCAATATAATTTATCTTGTTAATGTACATGTACTTTTGAAAAAATGCACATTCTTCTGGGGTAGAGTGTTCTAATATATGTCAAGGTGTTTGATGTAGTCCAAGTCTTCTACATCCTTACTGATTTTCTGCCTAGTTGATATATCCATAATTGTGAAGGATAATTCATCCTCTGACTATAGTTGAGGATTTCCTAATTGCTCCTTACAATTCCATCCATCTGGGGGCTTGTATTTTGAAGCTGCTGTTATGTATATAAACTTTGAGGATGAGTATGTCCTCTTGATGAAGTGGCCCTTTTATCATTATGAAATTAGCTTCTTTATTCTTGGTAATATTCTTTGCTATCAAATCTACTTTGAGACTAAAAAAATTTCTCCAAGTTTTTTTTTTTTTACTAATTTTGAATATTATTTTCCATCCTTTCACTTTTAATCTAGTTGTCTGTCTAAATTGACAGTGAATTCCTTTTAAGCTGCATGCAGTTAAGCTTTGTTTTCTTTATTCAATTTGATGACCTCTATCTCTTAATCGGGGTGTTTAGGCCACTTGAATTTAATGAGTTAGATTTAGATGTATTTCCTTGCTATTTTTCTACCTGTCCATCTTTTTCATATTTTTCTACTGGATTGTTTTAAGGACTTTTCTCTCTTTTGGCTAGCTTATTATTTGCAAGTCTTTATTTTAATGATTGCAATAGCTTTATAGTGGGTATCTTTAACTTATTTTAGTCTACCTTCAAGTAATACTGTACTAATTTGCATATTTTATAAGAATGTCACAAGTCCATCCTGTCCTTCAGATCTAGATTTCATTTGCTTTTATTTTCCTTTCTTCTGAAAGATTTCTTGTAACACTTTGAGCACATTGTAGTCACAGCTTGCTGGTGATTAATTATTTCAGATTTTGTTATGAAGGCTATTCACTGGTACAGAAGTTTAGGTTGACAACTTTTTTTTCTTTCCTTACTTTAAAGATACTGCTGCAAGCCAGGCATGGTGGCACATGCTTGTAATCCCAGTACTTGGGAGACTGAGACCGGAGGATCCAGGTTCGAGGACAGCCTCAGCTACTTAGTGAGGCTCTCCACAACTTAGTGAGACCCTGTTTCAAAATAAAGAATAAAAAGTAGGTCTGGAGGTATAGCTCAGAGGTAGAATGCCCCTGGGTTCAATCCCCAGTACTGAAAAAAAATTTTTTTAAATAAATAAATAAATAAAGATACTGCTGTAGTCGGTGTGGTAGCACATGCTGGTGATCCCAGTACTTGGGAGGCTAAGACAGGGGATCGCAGGTTCACAACCAGCCTCAGCTATTTAGTGAGGCCCTCTGCAACTTAGTGAGACCCTGTTTCAAAATAAAAAATAAATAAATAAATAAAACTAAAAATAGGGCTGGAGGTGTAGCTCGGAGGTAAAATGCCCTTTGACATCTTTTTTCTGTAAATTTAATATCTGTGCTAAGTCAGGGTTTGTTTTGATCAACGGACTATACTCCTTTCTATTTTCCTACCTTTTCTGCGATGCGTTAGGTGGATCTGAACAGCACTCAGCCCTTGGGGTATCATAAGAAAATAAATAAATAAATATGCTGTTACACTCTCCTGATGTCCTTTTTTCTTGCAAGAAATCTATCATCTTCATTTTTTAATTAAAATTTTAATTTTAAAGTACATAACACTTCTTTCCTTTTTTTTTTTTTTTTTTTTTTTTTTTTTTTTTTTTTTTTTTTTTTTTTTTTTTTTTTTTTTTTTTTTTTTTTTTTTTTTTTTTTTTTTTTTTTTTTTTTTTTTTTTTTTTTCCTGCTCTTCAGATTCTTTCTCTGTTATGGTTCTGAGCACTGTGGCTATGATGTGACTTCTATTGTTTAGTGCTCATTGAGCTTCCTGAATCTCTGCCTTTATACTTTTTCCAAATTTGGAAAGAAAAAAAAAACTTAGGCCATTAGTTCTTCACATTTTTTTTCTGTGCCCCCTTCAACCTGCTTGCCTTGATATCTACTAATGAACTTGAAGTTGCTTCATGGCTCAGTGATCTGGCTTTCATCTGAGATAGTCTCTATGGCGACATCTGAAGCTCCTCCATCTTTCCATCTGTGACGTTTAACCTCCACCAGTCAGAGCTAGAGTATTTTTCATCCGACTCATAGTAATTGTCATATCTCCAAGTTCAACTTGGGTCCTTTTTCCATCTTCCATGTCTGTATTTACCCTCTTTAATTTATGGAATACAATTATACTAACTGATTTGACATCTTTTTTCTGTAAATTTAATATCTGTGCTAAGTCAGGGTTTGTTTTGATCGACGGACTATACTCCTTTCTATTTTCCTACCTTTTCTGCGATGCGTTAGGTGGATCTGAACAGCACTCAGTCTGACGCTGATTATTCCCCACTGTGGAGACAAAATTTTTCTCGATACTTTACCTGATGCCTCATGAGTTATGAATTTTCTGGTCCAGTTTGTGAGAACTGGCATTGCCAACCCTGTATGAGATTTAGACCTTGTTCTCTTTAGTTCTGTGAGATGATTCTCTCTCCGGACTCCCATAGTGCTCTTTCATGCTGACTAGTGTCTCTCCCCTTATTTGAGGGGTCTCTCTGCTCATCTGGGCCCTTCCTCTATGCAGCCTTGTCCTCTCCAGAGTAAGCAGACCTGGAAACTCAGCCACCTTAGTCTTCCAGACCCTCAGCTGTTTGTCCCTAACTCAGATAGTCCCCCAGGTCACATCCGAGTCCTCTCTCCCTTCACAATGTCCTGCAAACTCTTTCAAAGCAATAAACTAGGGTGATCTTGAGTCTTTGTTTATTTTTTCCACCTTTCAGGAATCACTGTCCTTTTGACTTTTCTTGAAACCATTGGTTTATAGCTTTCTGTCTGTGGGTTGCTGATTTGTTTTGTTGGTTGATTGGTTGTTTTAGGCAAAAGGATGGATTTGGCTCCAATTACTTCATTTTGGTCAGAAGCAAAGGTTTAATGACAGTCATTTTCTTTCTGCCTCAAGGTTAGTTGGCGTTGAGCTGATCCAATATAGACTTACTGAAAGTTGTTTTGTCTCTGCTAAATTTCTCCTGGCAAGACATATGCATATTCCTTTAATGAAGAGGGAATGATTGGTTTAGTTGAAACTAGAAATCAACCTGCAACTTTACAAAGAAGTCAGTACTAGCCACCAAAACTATAATATTACTAATTTCAAAAAAAGCCATACGCATGCATCATGTTGAAATTTTCCCAGATTCTAACCTCAATTTCTAGGAAAATCAAATGTGCATTTCTAAAAGTAACTGTGGAAATTATCTTTCTTTTTCATTTCAAACTAGAGGACAATGTCTATAAAAATATGCAAGAATCACAGGAAATCCACCTGTCCAACCACCTAGACGAAGTTGTCGCTGCGGTTAGCATCATTCCGGGAAAGAGGACCCCGAACACGCTCCCTCAGACTGCACTCTTCCAGCCTCCTCGGGAGAAACTCTACCTCTGTGAGGACAAAGCTAAGGCCTTTTCCAACAGTCGTGAAGTAAGGAAGCCTCGTACCTCCACACCTGGGCTCTGGGAATTGAGCGCTCATGGATGATCAAGAAAAACAGTATTTCAGATCGCATTCCTAATCTCGGGAGTGTGATCCACGAAACTATAGAAGCACACCCTTATTATAGCATAAGTGAGGGCAGGCCCTCGGGCACCAAGCCCAGCAGTCAACACCGTCAACAATAGATTCCTTGAGCATCATTCTTGTGCCTGGTGTCGATGTAGTGTGTGTGTGTGTGTGTGTGTGTGTGTGTGTGTGTGTGTGTCTGTGTGTGTCTGTGTGTGTCTGTGTGTGTGTGTAGTATGTGTGTATGTGTATAGTACTGGGGGGGGCATTCTACCTTCAAGCTACACAACCA